>WNWK01014425.1:0-51322 GCA_009830355.1 Cherax destructor | reverse complement strand
CCCCTCACTGCTCTTCATTAGAGTTCACTCCAAGGCTTCAGCAGAAAGACTTCTGGCACAGGTTAGCTACTGAGATTTCTGTACCTAAAAGTAAAAAAAAATCACATACATTTCTGGAAAAAATATAACTGGGTTTGATTTGTTGTTTTTGTGTTATTGTAGTGATTTGTTTAAAAAGAAAAATTTATTTCTATAAAGTGGAGTACAGTATATAATTGACATTGGAGTACCTATAATTGACGTGTATAAACTACTTTATAGAAAGTCTCTTGTTATGCAAAGTATTTTGGGCAGCCTTAAAACTGACTTGTAATTACAGCTGCACTTTAACCCTTTAACTGTCCAAACGTAGATATACATTTGTATGCATACTGCTCCGAACGTAGATCTACGTTTTATTTTTCATTCCTTCAAATTTAGTGCGATAGGCCTGAGTCGCCTAGACTTGAGAGAATGGGTCTGCGCCCTCAGTGTGCGCAGTATTAAAAAAATCCTGGACCACTTAGTACCTTGTGGGAGCACCAGTTCAATTGAGCTCCAGCTAGAGCAAATAGTGTGGCAAACACTAGGGATTCACTGATGTCATGTCACATTAACACTCCCCTTATAAGAGGAAAGTAAAAATAGGTAAGATAAATACACAGTGACTGTGGGTGGGTGTGAGTTGGACCTGACTAGATTGTGCTACTAGGTCTGATGCCATGCTCCTTCCTTCAGAGGATGTGACCTGACTAGGTGGGTCATTGGTCTAAGCCAGGGAGTGACATGGACCTGCCTTGCATGGGCCAGTAGGCCTGCTGCAGTGTTCCTTCTTTTTTATGTTCTTATGTATTCGGCAGGCTGGCTGGCTTTGGCTGTCTCTGGCTGTCTATATATCTGTCTATATCTCTGTCTATATCTGTCTATATCTCTGTCTATATCTATCTGTCCTATATATCTTGTCTATATATATACAGTGGTACCTCGAGTTACGATATTTTTTCGTTCGAGAATGCTGTTCAAGTGCCATTACCAAACGAATTTATCCCCATAAGGAATAATGTAAAATAGACTAGTCCTTTTACACCCCCAAAAATATACTTACAAAAGCATTTAAAAAAATAAACTTACATAAAAGGGCGATTCTGGGGACCATCGTAACTCGAGGTACCACTGTATATATACAGTGGTACCTCGACTTACGATGGTCCCCAAACTCGCCCTTTTATGTAAGTTTATTTTTTTAAATGCTTTTGTAAGTGTAATTTTGGGGGTCTAAAGGACTAGTCTATTTTACAACATTTCTTAAGGAGATAAATTTGGTAATGGCACTTGAACAGCATTCTGGAATGAAAAAATATCGTAAGTCGAGGTACCACTGTATCTGTAATATCTCTCTGTCTCTCTCTCTCTCTCTCTCTCATGTACACATAAGTACAGTTATTATACATAGTGTAAATTACCTAGGATAACCCAAAAATTCCAGGCAAAGTGCTATACAATGCTTGTAGATATAAGACATAATAAGCATGACTGGCAAGTAATACGCTTTGTCTTGTCACTTCTGCATCGTGTATAATACCTGTTCGTTTACGAGCTGCACTCTGAGACTGAGACAAGCAGACAGAAAGACACACACACAGGCAGACAGAAAGACAGATAAGCAGAGCTAGACAGATAGATAGACAGACAGATAGATAAATAGACGGACAGATAGACAGACAGATAGATAAATAGACAGACAGACAGACAGATACAGACAGTGAAACAAAGCGAGGGTTCCCTGCTCACATTCATCAATGTCATTGGACTGTCAGTGTTATCTGACACTTGTCATAACACCATACTTCAAGGAGTTTCATATTATACTCCAGGCACACATAGGCAGGCAGACAGAAAGACAGATAAGCAGAGCTAGACAGATAGACAGACAGATAGATTGACAGACAGACAGATAGATAGACAGATAGACAGACAGATAGATAGACAGACAGACAGATAGATAGAAAGATAGACAGACAGATAGATAGACAGATAGAAAGACTTATAGATAGACAGATACAGACAGTGAAAACAAAGCGAGGGTTCCCTGCACATATTCATTCATCAATGTCACTGCCTTATCAGTAGTTATCTGACAATTGTCATAACACCATTCTTCAAGGAGCTTTATATACAGTGGTACCTCGAGTTACGATGGTCCCCAAAATCGCCCTTTTATGTAAGTTTATTTTTTTAAATGCTTTTGTAGGTATATTTTTGGGGGTGTAAAAGGACTAGTCTATTTTACATTATTCCTTATGGGGATAAATTCGTTTGGTAATGGCACTTGAACAGCATTCTCGAACGAAAAAATATCGTAACTCGAGGTACCACTGTATACTCCAGGATGTCTAAAACATTGTTGGGACCTATAAATACTTCGTATATATTTAGTAGTAGTAGTAGGTTGGTAGACAGCAACCACCCAGGGAGGTACTACCGTCCTGCCAGGTGACTGTGAAACAGAAACCTGAAACTGTTTTACATGATGGTAGGATTGCTGGTGTCTTTTTTCTGTCTCATAAACACGCTGGATAACAGGTATATCTAGCTACTTCTACTTACACTTTAGGTCACACTACACTGGCATACACATGCATATATATACATACACACATCTAGGTTTTTCTTCTTTTCTTAATAGCTCTTGTTCCTTTTATTTTCTCTATTGTCCATGGGGAAGTGGAAAAGAATCTTTCCTCCGTAAGCCATGCGTGTCGTATGAGGCGACTAAGATGCCGGGAGCAATGGGCTAGTAACCCCTTCTCCTGTACAAATCTACTAAAAACGAGAAGAAGAAAAACTTTATATAATTGGGTTGTCTGAATGTGCGTGGATGTAGTGCGGATGATAAGAAAGAGATGATTGCCGATGTTATGAATGAAAAGAAGTTGGATGTCCTGGCCCTAAGCGAAACAAAGCTGAAGGGGTAGGCGAGTTTCAGTGGGGAGAAATAAATGGGATTAAGTCAGGAGTATCTGAGAGAGTTAGAGCTAAGGAAGGGGTAGCAATAATGTTGAAGGATCAGTTATGGAAGGAAAAGAGGGAATATAAATGTGTAAATTCAAGGATTATGTGGATTAAAATAAGGGTCGGATGCGAAAAGTGGGTCATAATAAGCGTGTATGCACCTGGAGAAGAGAGGAGTGTAGAGGAGAGAGAGAGATTTTGGGAGATGTTAAGCAATGTATAGGAACTTTTGAACCAAATGAGAGAGTAATTGTGGTAGGGGACCTAAATGCTAAAGTGGGAGAAACATGCAGAGAGGGTGTAGTAGGTAAGTTTGGGGTGCCAGGTGTAAATGATAATGGGAGCCCTTTGATTGAACTTTGTATAGAAAGGGGTTTAGTTATAGGTAATACATATTTTAAGAAAAAGAGGATAAATAAGTATACAAGATATGATGTAGGGCGTAATGACAGTAGTTTGTTGGACTATGTATTGGTAGATAAAAGACTGTTGAGTAGACTTCAGGATGTACATGTTTATAGAGGGGCTACAGATATATCAGATCACTTTTTAGTTATAGCTACAGTGGGAGTAAAAGGTAGATGGGATACAAGGAAAATAGAATCAGTAAGTAAAAGAGAGGTGAAGGTTTATAAACTAAAAGAGGAGGCAGTTAGGGTAAGATATAAACAACTATTGGAGGATAGATGGGCTAGTGAGAGTGTAGGCAATGGGGTCGAAAATGTATGGGGTAGATTTAAAAATGTAGTGTTAGAGTGTTCAGCAGAAGTTTGTGGTTACAGGCGAGTGGGTGCGGGAGGGAAGAGGAGCGATTGGTGGAATGATGATGTAAAGAGAGTAGTAAGGAGAAAAGTTAGCATATGAGAGGTTTTTACAAAGTAGAAGTGATGCAAGGAGGGAAGAGTATATGGAGAGAAAAAGAGAGGTTAAAAAGAGTGGTGAAGCAATGAAAAAAGAGAGCAGATGAGAGAGTGGGTGAGATGTTATCAGCAAATTTTGTTGAAAATAAGAAAAGTTTTGGAATGAGATTAATAAGTTGAGGAAGCCTAGAGAACAAATGGATTTGACAGTTAAAAATAGGAGAGGAGAGTTATTAAATGGAGAGTTAGAGGTATCGGGAAGATGGAGAGAATATTTTGAGGATTTGTTAAATGTTGATGAAGACAGGGAAGCTGTGATTTCGTGTGTAGGGCAAGGAGGAATAACATCTTGTAGGAGTGTGGAAGAGCCAGTTGTGGGTGTAGGGAAGTTCGTGAGGCAGTGGGTAGAATGAAAGGGGTAAGGCAGCTGGGATTGATGGGATAAAGATAGAAATGTTAAAAGCAGGTGGGGATATAATTTTGGAGTGGTTGGTGCTATTATTTAATAAATGTATGGAAGAGGGTAAGGTACCTAGGGATTGGCAGAGAGCGTGTATTGTTCCTTTGTATAAAGGCAAAGGGGACAAAAGAGAGTGCAAAATAATAGGGGAATAAGTCTGTTGAGTGTACCTGGTAAAGTGTATGGTAGAGTTATTATTGAAAGAATTAAGAGTAAAACAGAAAGCAGGATAGCAGATGAACAAGGGGGCTTTAGGAAAGGTAGGGGTGTGTAGACCAAGTGTTTACAGTGAAACATATAGGTGAACAGTATTTGGATAAGGGTAAAGATGTTTTTGTGGCATTTATGGATTTGGAAAAGGCGTATGATAGGGTAGATAGGGGGCAATGTGGCAGATGTTGCAGGTGTATGGAATAGGAGGAAGGTTACTGAAAGCAGTGAAGAGTTTTTATGAGGATAGTGAGGCTCAGGTTAGAGTGTGTAGGAGGGAAGGGGACTATTTCCCAGTAAAAGTGGGCCTTAGACAAGGATGTGTGATGTCACCGTGGTTGTTCAATATATTTATAGATGGGGTTGTAAGAGAAGTGAATGTGAGGGTCTTGGCAAGAGGTGTTGGGCTAAAAGATAAAGAAGCAAATACAAAGTGGGAGTTGTCACAGTTGCTTTTGCTGATGACACTGTGCTTTTGGGAGATTCTGAAGAGAAGCTGCAGAGGTTGGTGGATGAATTTGGTAGGGTGTGTAAAAGAAGAAAATTGAAAGTGAATATAGGAAAGAGTAAGGTGATGAGGATAACAAAAAGAATAGGTGACGAAAGATTGGATATCAGATTGGAGGGAGAGAGTATGGAGGAGGTGAATGTATTCAGATATTTGGGAGTGGACATGTCGGCGGATGGGTCTATGAAGGATGAGGTGAATCATAGAATTGATGAGGGGAAAAGGGTGAGTGGAGCACTTGAGTCTGTGGAGACAAAGAACCTTGTCCATGGAAGTAAAGAGGGAATGTATGAGAGTATAGTTATACCAACGCTCTTATATGGGTGTGAAGCATGGGTGATGAATGTTGCAACGAGGAGAAGGCTGGAGGCAGTGGAGATGTCATGTCTGAGGTCAATGTGTGGTGTGAATATAATGCAGAGAATTCGGAGTTTGGAAATTAGGAGGAGGTGCGGGATTACCAAAACGATTGTCCAGAGAGCTGAGGAGGGTTGTTGAGGTGGTTTGGACATGTAGAGAGAATGGAACGAGACAGAGTGACTTCGAGAGTGTATAAATCTGTAGTGGAGGGAAGGCGGGGTAGGGGTCGGCCTAGGAAAGGTTGGAGGGAGGGGGTAAAGGAAGTTTTGTGTGCGAGGGGCTTGGATTTCCAGCAAGCAGGTGTGAGCGTATTTGATAGGAGTGAATGGAGGCATATGGTTTTTAATACTTGACGTGCTGTTGGAGTGTGAGCAAAGTAACATTTATGAAGGGATTCAGGGAAACCGGCAGGCCGGACTTGAGTTCTGGAGATGGGAAGTACAGTGCCGGCACTCTGAAGGAGGGGTGTAAATGTTGCAGTTTTATAACTGTAGTGTAAAGCACCCTTCTGGCAAGACAGTGATGGAGTGAATGATGATGAAAGTTTTTCTTTTTCGGGCCACCCTGCCTTGGTGGGAATCGGCCGATGTGTTAATAAAAAAAAAATAATAATATATTTATAGACAATAGTAAATGACCAAGGCAGGTGAAAATGTTCACCTGTTGGTGTGATTGTGACTATTTGAGTACTATTTCAGTACCTAATATTAGTGTTAGAACAAAGATTGCCTATGAAATCACAAGAACTATTATAAATTGTAATTATCAGAACATAAAAATTATATAAATTAAAATAAAAACTATAAAAAAAAATAAAAATTATATAAATTAAAATAAAAACTAGAAAAAAAAGTATATCCGCAATACTTATGCAAGCGGCAGGACTTGATGTTGCCGTCAGGTGAGCATTCAGCACCAACTTGGCGGGCTTATATCTCGGTAAGTACTGGCCCTAAACAAATTTTTTTAGCCTATCCTGTTTATAAAAATGTGTTGTGGGGTTCTTTTCATAGATTTGGTAATATTAACAGACGATGAGCTTGGGTTTTGGTAGCGTTTAATGAGGCGTTGGATATATGGGAGCTGAGAGCCTATGCCTGTGTCCGCCTGCTAGGCTTACTCGGATGATACTCCCCACTAGGCCGCCCGGCGCTGAGGCATTCAAAAGGCAGGCCTATGATTGGCTAATGCCAGATCACATGGGCAGAGGTTGGAAATCACGTGAACAGCCGTGGTGCAGCCGTTAGAAATACGAACCGTACAGCTCGGGCATGCTACGTATGGCGTCTCGACATACAACTATACAAACTAAGGACAACAGGCAACCACTCTCAGCTGATTCTATACAATGTCAAAGTACACAACAGTTGAACATTATACTTCACATGGATGTTATCGTGACAGAATAATCTACATTACCATATGATGCATCATGATACACAGGAATTATCTAAATGAGCTCATTCAAGAAAATCATGATAAAAGAGATAAAAAAAAATATAATTTGTTCGATCGAACTGTCTTCATGTGATCTACGAATTCTGAGGAAATATAATTACATGAAGATAGTGATTAACAGACAAGGTAGATCTGGTGCACTCAAATCTATACTGTTAATTCTCAGAACTTGGAGAGAACGTGAACACAAAAAAAAAATTTGAGTAATACTAAGTAGATATTATAACACACAGTTAAACGCTTACTACATATTTATCTATACAGGTTATTTACATTTAACCCCAACTCTGCTAGGGTGAGATTGATATAGGCTGTATAATTATCATCTCTGGGTGGATCAAACTCTGTTACAATAGGTAACTCAACTTCTGATTGAGGAGGATCTACACTGGTATCTACAAATGATACTTGAGGACTTCTCAACACTTGGCGTGTACGTAGGGAATAACGACATTCAGGTTGATCTGACTGATCATTAGAGGTAGAGGGTACAGCAACAGGAGAATTATCAGATTCTGTCTCACTTGTCTGATTATTAGGGTGACAGGGACTTCGCATCATCATCGCATACTAACTTCATATGATCTAAATGCGATTCTTTAAACTGACCCGTACTAATTTCTCTAACTTTATACTTGTTGCCATTAATATGTTCGACTACTCTATAAGGACCAACGAACTTTTGATCGAGTTTTGTCATTGCTGAAGTTTTGTTAAAGTTAAACAACATGACTCTGGACCCTACTTGAACTTTAGTCGGTTTGGCTTTAGTATTAGTTACTCTAGTAAATTCTGCTGTTGACTTATGAAGTGTTTCACGAATTCGTCTGAAAACACTTTGAGCTTGACTGGTACGAACTGCTACGAAATCATCTGGATTGTAAGTCGGTTTTGGATTGGAATATAACAGCTCATAAGGCAAACGCTTATCGACACCGTACAGTGCATAATGAGGGGTATCACCTATTGAAGCGTTAAAGGCAGAATTTATGGCACATTGAACATCAGGAATGACTTCATCCCAGGTTACACTATCAGCAGCAATGGTGATGAGACTCCTACCAATTTTAGCATGAGCAGGGCTACATCACACCACTTCCAGCATCTGCTTTCCTTACCTATTAAAGATTGTTTTGACCTGTAATAATTTTATTTATTTCTTGATGTATTCCAGGGCATCATGCTAGTGGGAATAGTGCTGATAGTTACTGGGACATACCTCACCTTATCCCACATCAATCAGGTCCAGACTGAGCAGCAGGCTCAGGCCATCCCAGACTTGGTGAAAAATGCCATTGATCCAAACCTACGAAATATTGAAAGTAAGTTACACACTACACTATTTTGTTTTTTGACTTCAGCTATTATTTTTTGCATAGGCTTGATGATGAATTTGTGTTTATTAATTATTGCATTTACTAATTATTTGGTTTAGATAATATAAGATACTTTATTTCAGCATGATACAGTATTTGTACAGAGGTGAATGGCATTTAGGTGTGCATGCAGAAAGCCCGTGGTTATGCAGAGCATTTCAGTCAAACTTAAGCCTAACTTAAGATTAATAAGGCAATGAGAAATTGAGTGGTTATACTATATATAGTCTCTTAGGTGGTTATAAATATAAATTTAGGAGTTACAATGAGTACAAGAGAGCAAGTCAACAAGTGGATGAAAATACACACGACAGTATAAGTCTTTATTATAATAAGTCTCATTCTAAAACCTCTCTTGATATGACTCAGTACTGTATGACCCCTTAGGGTTTAGCATTTAAATTGATTACATATAATAATCTTGACATACCTGAGCCCTGTCATTTCTGTTTTGAATCCCTGTTTGAAGTTCCCTTCCACTAAATGATTGTTCCTCTCAATCCACTACATGATTGTTCCTCTCAATCTACTATATTATTGTTCCTCTCAATCCACTACATGATTGTTCCTCTCAATCCACTACATGATTGTTCCTGTCAATCTACTATATTATTGTTCCTCTCAATCCACTACATGATTGTTCCTCTCAATCCACTACATGATTGTTCCTCTCAATCCACTGAATGATTGTTCCTCTCAATCCACTGAATGATTGTTCCTCTCAATCCACTGAATGATTGTTCCTCTCAATCCACTACATGATTGTTTCTCTCAATCTGCTACATGATTGTTCCTCTCAATCATTGCTCCTCCTCTTCCACCTCACTACTCTTCCACTGAAGAAATACTTTCTAATATCCCTGTACCTCATGTGGGTCTGTTAATTTCCAACCGTACCTCTATGTTATTGTTGCCATACTTACCTAGTATAGAGCTTATACTTGTCTACCTGTCTATACCCATGTTATGTTCAATGCCTTCATCATATTCCCCTATGTTTTTTCACTCTGTGTGTGTGTGCGCACGCGCACATGTGTGTGCATGCGTATGTGTTCACGTGCATGCGTGCGTATTCTATGCCTTCATCATATTCCCCTGTGTTTTTTCACTCCTGTGTGTTTGTGTGCATTTTTTTGTGTTTGTGTTTTAAAAATGCATGTTTAGAACAACATGCCCTTTGCCCTGATACACCAACCACAATGCTTTCATCGTATTTCTAGATATATTAAAATTGCTCTCACTCCAGACATTATTATTGCTCTGATAGTTGTATTATTTTAGTTACATTTTGCCTTTATCTTCCACGAACAGATAATGTTGTTGACAAGAGCAAAATTGACAAGGTGGTTGCAGTACGCGGGGACTCTGCTACACGACGAGAACCCGTTGCCCCAGAACCTCCGCCTGAGGAAATTGAGAGCAAAAACGAAGAAGAAATTGCCAATCGGGTTTTGAAAAGCAAAGATGCTGAAGATCTGAAGGAAACTAAAAATGAAAAAGAGATTGCACCAGGTTTAGATAAAATAGAGATGAAAAAAGAGATGGGTGTTCAACAGAAATTGGAAAATGTTAGAGATGAGAAAAATGAGGGAGATACTTTACATCCAGATGCCATTAAAAAGGAAGAGAAAGTCAATAAAGAAGAAGGAAATGAAAATAAAGTGGAAGTTGACAAAAAACAGGCTGAACTACTAGAAAAAATTGAAGTACAATACAAGGAACAGCAGAAGATTCTGGCTGAACAGAAGCAAATTCTACAAGAACTGAAAGACCAAAAGGCAAAACAGGAGCCGAAGTTAAACATACAGAAAGAGGAACGTAGAATTAATGTAGATGTGCAACCTGTTGCCAAGAACCAAGTTATTAACATTGGAAATTTACAACCCCAAGCTCTTAATTTAGTCGAGCCCGCAGTTGTAATTCCCGGCGGTGTCAGTCATGCTGTTGCTAGTGCTGGGGACCTACTTGATGCTCCTGTGAACCCCAAAGCTGTAAACCCTACTGCTGGTAAACCCGCACGCTTGCCCAGTAATGATGCAGGACAGATAAACAATGTGATAGCTTCTCCAGCACAAGGCAAAAAGGCTCCAGTTTTAAATATGGACAGTCCTCAGCAAGGTTTGAACCAGAGAGTAGACCAGCCAATAGCTAATCCAAATTCTCTTCCAAATTATCCTATTAGTGGGAATCATGTATCCAGCGTAGGTTCTCTCATGGGTAATGCTAATAATCAACCAGGTAATGTAGATAACCAAGCCCAACCAGCTGTTGCACTGAGCCATAATATTGGACAAGCCATTGGTGTTGCTGGAAGTGATCTTAAAGAGAAACTAGCACCTGAAAACCTGCAAGTGCTGCCAGGTGAGTCCCAGGCAAACTTGGAGGTATCTGTACATCAGCTTAAGAAGGAAGTCCCTGTTCAGGAAGTTCAGTCAGAAGATAAACTTAAAGTTCCTGTGGGCCAGCTGGAGAATGTACAGCATCAAGATGAGTCATTTCTACTTAAGGGAGGAGATACTGCTCAAGCAAGTGATATTAAGAAAGCTGCTGTTCTCCCTGTTAATAATCAACAAGTTAACATAGAATTGATTGGAAGAGCAAATAATGAGTTACCAAAGCCAAAGGAAATAGAAAAAGTACCACTAGTTATTAATAAACCAAATAATTTACCATCTAAAAATGAGGTTGAGAATCAGGAGAATGCAGATAATAAAATTAAAGACGACAAAAAGAAAACGGATCACGACGAGGAAAGACGAAAACGTCAAGCCGACGATAAGTATGCGTTTAATCTGCCTGAGGTTGATCTTCTTAAAGAGATCAAACCAAGAGATACAGATGTAGTTTATGATACCCGTCACCTACTGTGGAGCAGTCGATCAAGGAGGAAAAGAAGAAGGAATGATAGGGGAAGGGATGACTATTATTGGGATGAAACTTAAGGTAATTTATCCTTTCTGTATTTTAAACTTCTTAAGTTATTCACTCAAAAAAAATCATACAGTTTTTGTTAACTTTTTTGGGGCTGAAAATATAATTTGCAGTACATGTTGCAATAATGGAGCCTAAAACTTTTTGAATTAAAATAGAATCATTATAATAAGTAGAGTATACAGATTTAATATATTTTTATTTTGACCATACAGACATATCATTTTTGGAATAAATATTTCCTTGTGTAGCTTGTCATTCCATTATAATACATATTTAGAATTTGAAACAATAAGATTGCAAGTGTCAGACCAGCAATGCATTATGTTAATCATTCAATTTGGAATGTCCTGGAAAATGTTAGTTAGTATCTTAGTTTATAACTAATAATCCTTATAGTTGTCTGATTGTCAGGTGGGTAATACCTGAGTGGTTATTTAGGTTGATACATACACTTTTTGATAATCAGGCTGTTGATAATAAATGGTTTTAACATTGATATTTAAAATATGTACTATACTGTAAAAATATTAAATGAATTACCATTATTTTTGTAAATGCTGTGGTGTCAAATGGTGAATATGGTGTAGTATAATGACTGGGGGTCACATTTGTAATGCAGCACATCATCGACCACCTGGTGCCACGAGGTATATGTTACACTGAATTTTAAAAAAACCCTGGGTAGTTGCATCATTTTTGTGGTACCTGTTATTTGCTCATTGCTTTTCCTCATTATTTGTTCAGGTGATCCATACGTAAAAGACCGCTATATGACATTAAGTGATCCATACGTAAAATACTGCTGGATGACATTAAGTGATCCATATGTAAAAGACGCTGGATGACGTTAAGTGATCCGTATATAAAAGACCGCTGGATGACGTTAAGTGTCCAACAAGCGATCTGGAGATAATTGATGATCTCTTCTTTATCTTGTTTTTTCCCTACACAAAAGTTAGTAGTGCTGAGGAAAGTTATGCTGTACTGTTAACACATTTCTGTCGAACATAAATAAATTTTTATTCATTAACCCTAGAGAGGCATAGAGGTATACCTTACTAATACGGCGGGTTAGGTTCCAGACCATCACTGTAAAGTGAATATCACCATAAATCCGCGTGCCTCGCTGTGCTCCTTGTACCCCGCCGTGCTCTGTGTACCCCGCCATGCTCCGCCGTACCCTGCCGTGCTTCGCTTGCCCCACAGTGCTCCTCATACCCCTCCATGCTCCGCGTCCACTGCCGTGCTCTGCGTGCCCCGCCGTGCTCGAATTGCAGCCTTTTTTAACTTCCGGTGCATATAAAAAGCTTAACCCTTTGACTGTCACAACCCCTAATCCTGAGTGCTCTCCTGTTGTCGCAAAATATTTGAAAAAAAAAAATTCTTATCAAAATGTTAAGATTATTTTTCTGATTGTTTTTATCCTAAAAAAAATTTTGGCGATCAGTACTTACCGAGATATGGAGGCGTAAAGTTGGCAGAAAATGAGCCGCGCATGGCAACAGCGGCGAATGCCGCTCACTCGGTAAACTTTTGTTTACTTCTATTCGTAGATTTCTTGTTTTTTTCACTACAGTGGTCCCCCGAGTAACAAACACCCCGGAAATCGTACAATTATGTAAGTATAATATTGTAAGTGCTTGTGGAAGTATATTTTTGGGGGTCTGAAATAGACTAACCTACATGACATTATTCCTTAAGGAAGTAAATTAGTTCGGTAATGGCACTTGAGCAGGCTTCTGATAGGAAGTTTTTTCGTTACTTGGGGGTCCACTGTATTTTATTTTTTTACCTAACTTATGTGGCCTGTGAGACCAAAGTAAGGTGCAATGTACATATATACACTCGTTGTATGCAACACAATAACCACACAAACATTATTATCATTATATTGTTTACAAAACTTGTTTACACAAACCAACAATACAAAAAATTCTTTATTACTATTGTTCTATAATATATATACAAATGTACAGTCACTGGACATGTTCATAGAAGTTCTGCAGCTTGTGGAACTCTTTGAAACATGGTTCTATGCACAGTGGTGTTTTACATTCCTCACACATAAAACGATTGTCTCTGCATTTTTGTGGGCGTTTTATTGTATATGCACAGACAAAACACCTCTTGTGAGCAGTTTTCCTCAAAGTTGTAGCAGGCAGTTGTGTTAGGTAGTTATCCTAGGTTGATGGTCGTCTGGGTCGTCATTCCTTCCTTCCTTCCTACATTCCTTCTTACCTTCCTTCCTACATTCCTTCTACATTCCTTCCTTCCTTCCTTCCTTCCTTCCTTCCTTCCTTCCTTCCTTCCTTCCTTCCTTCCTTCCTTCTTCCTTCTTTCCTTCTTTCCTTCTTTCCTTCTTTCCTTCTTTCCTTCTTTCCTTCCTTCCTTCCTTCCTTCCTTCCTTCCTTCCTTCCTTCCTCCTCCTACCTACCTCACCTACCTCCCCACCACCTACCTACCTACCCCCCTACCTCACCTACCTACCTCCACCTACCTACCTACCTACCTACCTACACACCTACCTTCCTAACTTCCTTCCTACCTACCTACCTTCCTTCCTTACTACCTTTCATCTCGTCCTTCCTTCCTTACTACCTTTCATCTCGTCCTTCCTTCCTTCCTTCTGGTTTCTATATATACACACATAGTCACTGGACATGTGCCTAGAACTGCTATAAGCTTCTGGAAGCTGGTTGTTGTGTCTGGGTCATCATTTCGTCCTTCCTTCGTACATTCCTTCTTACCTTCCTTCCTACATTCCTTCTTACCTTCCTTCCTACCTTCCTCCTACCTTCCTTCCTGCCTTCCTTCCTGCCTTCCTTCCTGCCTTCCTTCCTTCCCTACCTCCTCCTACCTCCTACCCTCCTCCTCCTCACCCTCCTCCTCCTCCTCCTACCTACCTACCATCCTCCTTCCTTCCTTCCTTCCTTCCTTCCTTCCTTCCTTCCTTCCTTCCTACCTTCCTACCTACCTACCTACCTACCTACCTTCCTTCCTTCCTACCTTCCTTCCTACATGCCTTCCTACATTCCTTCCTTCCTACATTCCTTCCTTCCTACATTCCTACCTACCTTCCTTCCTTTCATCTCCTCCTTCCTTCCTTCCTTTCTTCCTTCTGGTTTCTATATATACACATATATAGTCACTTGACACTTCATAGAACTGATATTAGGCTTCTGGAAGCTGGTTGTTGTGAGTGTGTGGACTTATAAATATGCTGAGTCAAGGTGCAGCTGCTGTCAAAATGACATATTATACCATCACTCACCACACACTGCCTGTCAACACCCATGGGGTCCCATGCTCTTCCCCACAGTCCTTCCTACCTACTTACCTACCTACTTACCTACCTACTTGCCTACTTACTTACCTACTTGCCTACTTACCTACTTATTTTCTTTCATTCTTTTTTCTTTCTTCCTTCCTTCTAGTATCCTGGGCATTACTTTCGGTCACAAACTTCTCAAAACCATGAAATTCATCTTCACTGACACTTCCATCTGTGTTAGAGCTATCACTTGGGAAGAGAAGAGTCCCAGATTCGGCCGGAGTTAGATATTTCTTACCGCTAGGCATGCTGAACAAGGACTACTGAAATGGCATTCCCACAATGCACCACTGACTTCCCGATTTTTTTTATACTGAGCACACTGACCACACAGACCCATTCTCTCACATGTGGGCCTACCAGCTTTCTCCCACTTGATTTGAGGCCGCTAGAATTTATGCGTATTAATACATCCGAAACAGTGGCTCGTAAGACGTATATATACCACCGAAACAGTCAAAGGGTTAAAAACATGTTTACATTATCATTTATTAAGTGTGCAGTAGTGGTAGGCCAAAAAAAATATGCAAAAGAAAAAATAATAAAAGAAATGCTCAATTCAACTTGAAGTTAGCTGATGTGTGTCACGGCAGAAAATAACAAGCATGAATATACAGTGGACCCTTGAAAATAGGCTCCCTTAAATATAGGCGAATTTGAAAATAGGCCACTTTTTTTTGGCAAAATATTGGCTTGATATTCGTCCGTTGGCTTAAAAATAGGCGGTCGTCTGAAACGCGTCCGCTTGGCCTCCCAGCCGCCTGGGCACATAAACACCACATTGAGCGTCAGTGTGCCATTGTTTACCAGCGAGTGACCGCCACCCACGCATTCATACCATATATTTTGTCATTATTCCATTGTTTTTAGTGCTTGCAACTGCTAAATAAGCCACCATGGGCTCAACGAAAGCTCCTATTGCCAGCCCTGTGGTAAAGAGTGTAGGAGGTAGTGTAGCAGGAAGGCAAGGACTTGGTACCTGAAGTGTTATTGGAAGGGGATTTCCCTTCCAAACACTAGCAACACCTCCTTCCTCTCCCCTCCTTCCTTCTTCCACACATCAACAACTCTTCAATAAAGGTAAGTGTCAATTTATTACTGTTTTATACTATATATCTCATTGTTTTCTGTGTAGATAAATGTACATTTCATGTAAAAAAACATATTTTTTAAATACTTTTGGGTGTCTGGAACGGATTAATTTGATTTTCATTATTTCTTATGGGAAAAATGGTTTTGAAAGTCGTCCATTTTGAAAATAGGCGGACTCTCAGGAACAGATTATGGACAATTTTCAAGGGCCCACTGTACTAATTAAAAGGTGCAGTATTAGCGAAGCATTCTAAAGCGAGCACTGTATTAGCGAGGTATACCTACACTTCTAGAAAGTCTTCATTCATTATACCATGGTATGTTGTACCTATTGAAGACAGATATTCAAATATAATCATAATCAGAATTTATCGTTGATATCGAGGAACATATAAAGTAACAGTCATTGAAGTGAATTGTCTTAAGACAATTCTGTATCCCGACTCACACCATGAATGCTTCACTAGGGTTAATGAAATTATAGTACAGTAATTGTAGATGGAAATGAGAAAGAAAAAAAATGATTTAGAAAGCCTCTGTTCAATCATATGTCATTAGCTTTGTGCATTATTTTCAGAATGTTAGATTTTTGTAGACTTCAAAGTATGTTTAAATATTTGATTTTCATATATTTTTTAATCCAAGCTTATTTGAATTTGTATTAAGTTGGTAAGAAAACATTCTTTGTTAGTTTATCTTTGGTAGTTTCAAGTTTAACTTTAAACTTGTTTGGATATTTGGGCTAGGCATTGTTTACTCCATCATTGTAAACCTTGCTTTGTTATTAGCAGGGGCGTATATTCTGGGTGTGCTGGGTGAGTGCTGCACACCCACCATAAATAAATACATGGTACCTCGGGTTATGAGCTTAATTCGTTCCAGAAGGCTGTTCGAGTGCCAATACCGAATGAATTTGTTCCCATGAGGAATAATGTAAATTAGACTAATCTGTTTCAGACCCCCAAAAATTCACTTACAAAAGCACTTACAAAAAATACACTTACATAATTGTTCGAGTAGGGAGCTGCTCGTATGCCGAGGCACCACTGTATTAAGCTCACTCAATTATATAATCATGGAGCATGATGGGAAACTTAATTTTTCTGTCCCCTGTTATGAAATATTGCGGCAGTT
This sequence comes from Cherax destructor, assembly GCA_009830355.1. Taxonomy (NCBI): domain Eukaryota; kingdom Metazoa; phylum Arthropoda; class Malacostraca; order Decapoda; family Parastacidae; genus Cherax; species Cherax destructor. The sequence goes on along the minus strand of WNWK01014425.1, from coordinate 34,608 downwards.
TTTCTGAGTAATACTCATGCCAGAGTAGTAGGTTCAGCATGGTGGCACAGTGCACACCTGGTGACAATATCTACCATACACCACTATGGTTATTAGGTCTACTGCTAAATTAATTCCACTCTTGATGGCATCTATAGCATCAGTGAGTGACTACTTTGGTTCTTTACTCTAAGGAACAGTTGGGGCTACCCATATAAAAATCTTTTCTACTTTGGAGTTGCAAAGGCATCGGTTCGGTCCCCAGCACTCCTTTCACAATGTTTTACTTATACAATATGATGAGATTGTTATTTCTAAGGAACAGTATTCCAGACTTGAGATTAAAACACTTCATTCATGATCTTGTACATGATACTCACTGTTAGTTTCCCTGTATGGAAGAGTAGGTAAACTCTGTGAATTTAATTTCTTTTAATGCAGTGACCCGATTCTTCATCAAATTTCGGCACTAGCTGTGTGGCATGTTTGGATGATTGTATAGTAGTGGAGCATTTGTAGTGAAGTATATAAACAGTAATATTGCTTAATTTTCTTTACAATATTCTAAACAGGTTGATGGATACAAATGACCTATTTCTGGGCTTGTTTGACCCACTAGGCTTATATAACCTTTCCCAAGGCTTGTATGGCCCTCACTGGGTTTGCATGTCCCCACCTGGGCTTGTATGTCTTGCCCCCTCAGCTTGTATGGTCCTGACTTGTTATGTATAGCCCCCTCTCAGCTTGTATTCTCCTTGTATGGTTGTTATCTGGGTCTGTATGACCCTCTTCTGGATTTGTACATCCCTTTCTCAGCTTTTATGGCCTTTAGGTTTGATGAAAAATTAGACACATGTGCAACATCTGGGTATCTTTATTGTAGACATTTCGCCATCCAGTGGCTTTATCAATACAAATTCAAGGACATAAACGGAAGACAGAAGAACTATATACAAAAGATGAGGTAATCAGTCCCTCAGCCTTGGAGTTGGTGTGAAGAGCTCCGTAGTCGTGAAGATTCTGGAGCATAGGCAAGAAGGCTGGTGCTTATACTGCACCTTCTTTGGGTTTGTTTAGCTCTCTCTGGGTCTCTATGGCCTCTTTGGGCCTGTATGGCCCTCTCTGGGTTTGTTTGGGCCCCCTCTGGGTCTGTATGGCCCCCTCTGGGTCTGTATGGCCATCTCTGGGTCTGTTTGGCCCTCTCTGGGTTTGTCACTCTGCCTGGAGTCCTTCAACAAAGGGATATTATTTTACCAATGTTTGTCATGGATTTTGTACTAGATGAAAGCGTCACTCATGGCCTCAGTTTCTCCTTCTTAAACAATTTATCTTGTTTTGCTCGTGCCATATGTATTCCTGTATAAGTGGCAAGTCTTTTCCTGATCAAGTTGCCTCAATAATTGTCCAGGATGGATTGAAACAACTGAAGATTTGTCTCAAATTTGTGGGTCCAGGACTGATTGAAACAGTTGAAAATTTGCATCTGATTTGTGGGCTAGATGTGAATTGTTCCCTCCATGGTATTGTGACTTTATTCTTCCAGTTTGGCTAGGTTTTTTTGTTTAAGTATTTATAATTTATAAGTAAAGTGGAAGGGGAAGTGAAACAGAATTATTCTTTTGTAAACCATGCGTATCGTAAGATGCAATTAAAATGCTTGGAGCAAGGGGCTAGTAACCCCTTCTCCTGTATAAAATACTAAATTTAAAAAGAGAAACTTTCGTTTTTCTTTTTGGGCCAGCCTGGCTTGGTGGGATACGGCCAGTTTGTTGAAAAAAGAAGTGTGGCTAGATAAGAGTTGCCTGTTTGGGAGCTGACAGATGAAAATATTGAGTAGAGCGATGTAATAGATTGCTTGTGAAATTTACGTTTCACTAGGCTATGAACATTTGGGTATGAGGCAATTTCACTTAACTCATGGACACTTGTGTTATAGGCATGGCATGTGTCATGTGTGGCAGGCATGTTGCACATATGGTAGATATGTCACACATGATATAGACATATCACATATCTGTGGCATATGTGACATATGGCATGATGAGTCTAACAAATTGCACATATCATAGACTCATCACATCATAGACACATCACATACCTTACATGTGTTAGACATGTCATGTAGATATGTGTGGCCTCCGGGTGTTGGAAGATAGTTTATCTGTACTTTTTACCGTTTGCTTTATTACCATCTAGTCATTTAGTTACTAATTAATAAGAACAAAATTATTACATAAAATACCATTGGCTATTAAAATTCTTAAGTGTATTGAGATTTACAGTAATATAAATATAATATTTAAATAAATGTTATGTAAAGATTTACAGCAAATACAATAATGTAACAATTATTTAATCAGTAATATCATGGAGTATCAGTGAGTATATCAAAGTAATTATGAGCATATACACACACCAATAGTTGTGTGCACCTCAGTATAGTGTATGAGGTGTATCTCTCAGTATAAATACAGGTCAGCCATCACTAATCCGGCAATCAGTTATCCGGTTCCATCATTAATCCAGCACTAATTTCAGCTAGCACAATTTCAAATTTCATCATTATACTGACTCAGAAATTGTGAAGATGGTTATAAATCCACAGCAGCAAGCCAGTGGAGGAGAAAGCAGTGATGAAAATGAGGAAGATGTAGCAGAAAGAGTCTCTATTGATAGGTTAATTAAATGTATTCTAACCTAACCACTCTGTAATCCGGCAAACTCACTAATCTGGCACACTACAGGTCCCAGTGATGCCGTATTAGTGATGGCCTACCTGTACCAGGTGTATATCTCTTGGTATATATACTGAGAGGTGTATGTCTTTGTGAATATACTCTGAGAGGTACTGTATATCTGTGTATATATATACTGAGAGTTACCTTTAATAGGTATTTAAGCAACATAGTATCCTTGACTTATGGTATACAGGTAACATGCAGCCTTAATAACCCTTACATACCCAATAATTTTTGAACTTAAACAAATCAAAATTAAATTAGGATATTTTGTAATCCTGTGGCAGATAGACCTCGGCATGTGTTGCAAAATTAAACTTTTTAAATAAACTTAACATTATTTTGTACTGTTTTCACATTTTTTGGGTCCGAGACCCTCTCTAATATATATCCTGTAAGATATTAACTCGTTATGGAAATAGTAAGATCTATCATAAAGGTCCTCTATATAGTACGACTTTTTGTACGTGCAATTGAATAGGTTCAACCAAAATTGAAAAGGATGTGGAAAAACTTCAAGAACAGTAGGTACTATTCAGTTTTGCAAGCAGTTTTTAAATGTATTAAAAAAAAACGGCACTATGTAGTAGATTTATAAGAGAGCTCACTGATTAGAAAAAATTAAATAATTATTGGTCTGTATACATACAGTGGACCCCCGAGTAACGAGCAAAATTCATTCCAGAAGCCTGCTCAAATGCCATTACCGAACGAATTTACTCCCTTAAAAAATAATGTCAAGTAGGTTAGTCCATTTCAGACCCCCAAAACTACACTTACAAAAGCACTTACAATATTATACTTACATAATTGTACGATTTCCGGGGTGCTCGTAACTCAGGGGTCTACTGTATTATAATAATAAATACATATTTTATTTTCATATGATCTGTAGTTTTTTACAGAATTGGATGACATTTAATAATGCAGATGGACAGCTCCTGGTTATGCATAGCATTTCAGGCGTTCAAAGAGAATTTGAATGAATAATTATCAGACATATTTAATGTATTTCAACGTGAAATATTTTATCAATTCATGATAAATTTAAATGTTTTGATCACATAAATCATGAAACAGTACTCGTTATAAGTTAATTACATTATCAGTTTAAATTGTGATCGATTTAAAATGCGATTGATTGTACTCATGATTAATGTGTGTATATTTTTTTATATACATGGTAAACTTTAGGTTCTGTTAATAAGTTATTTTCCATAGATTTAATAACCTGTTGATAAGTGGGAGGAGTTTTTTCCTTTAACACTGGCTGTCTCCCACTGAGGTAGGCTGTCTCCCACTGAGGTAGGCTGTCTCCCACTGAGGTGGGCTGTCTCCCACTGAGGTAGGCTGTCTCCCACTGAGGTAGGCTGTCTCCCACTGAGGTAGGCTGACTCCCACTGAGGTAGGCTGACTTCCCTTCCCCCTCTCCCCCCAAAAAAGGAAACCCATTCACCATCATTCATTCAATCACTGTCTTGCCAAAAGATTGTTGATACCACAGTTCAGATAACCCTGCACACTGTAACATCCCCATACCTCCTTCAAAGTGCAACACTGTATTTTGCAACTCCAAGACTCAAGTCCAGCTAACTGGGTTTCCTGAATCCCTTCATAAATGGTACCTTGTTCTTATTAGTGTGTGGTGCTCCTGACTCTTAATTGGATACCTGTAGTACAGTAGTCCCCCCGAACCTGCGGGGAACATGTTGCAAGACCTACTGTGGATACCATGCTCATAGGAATTGTGCAGCTTGGGAATGGGAGGCAATCAAGCTTAAAGGAGGTGGAGGGTAGCTCCACTTCCACAGATCTAGAGCCCTTCACTAGCATCAATGCACCTTCCTTGTAGGGTGGGATCTTTAAAGTAAACAGAGGTATTTAATTACAGTAGAAAAACCACTAAATTTGAAGTATTAATGATGGATGGCCTGAATGATCTTCTTTAGTGCTAATAAAACTATAAATACATTAAAAAGTAAATAAAAATAAAATGGATATAAAATCTGTACCTTATCACTCACCATCCCGCTGGTTCACTCAGAATTCACCATCATCGTCATTAACTTTAAAGTAGTCACTGTGTAAGTTGTCTTCATAATAGTATACGTAAATATAATGGTTAGAATCAGTGTTTGATTCATAATCACATTCAAAATTTGAATCACTGGTGTCACTGTCATCACATTAGTTGTCTTGAGTGTCTTCCTCACCCAAGTTGAGCTCTAGAATTTGCTCCTCTATTTCCTCTTCATATTTCTCATCTGCCATGCGTGTCGTAAGAGGCAACTAAAATGCCGGGAGCAAGGGGCTAGTAACCCCTTCTGTATATATTACTAAATGTAAAAAGAGAAACCCGTTTTTCCTTTTGGGTCACCCTGCCTCGGTGGGAAACGGCCGATGTGTTGAAAGAAAAAGAAAGATTTCTCATCTGGTTCTTATTTGTTTAAGCTCATCTCTTGAATCATCTTCAGATTCCTCCTCTGAGGTGAGGAACAAATCATTGCGAATGTTGCAGACTATGTGATCAGGCAGCTCCTCTATGTCCTCTTCATATTTCTCATCTGGTTTTTGTATAAGTTCATCTCTTGACTCGGAATTCTCTTCTCTTTTTTCTTTATCGGCATTATCCCACTTCCATTTTTGCTTTTCATTCCACCACTATTCATTAGTTTTCTTCATTGTTTTCCCTATTCAATATTTATTTTGTGGATCCATTGTTGATATATATATTAACAAGTCATAAACTCTCGATCAGCTATACCATCAGGTCAGAGTTTCAAGAACAAGTAGTTCTTGGGGGATATACAGATTGCATTGCAATTGTAATGTGAAAGAATATGAGTCTCTTTGAGTTCAATATCAACACCTTAGACATGGTGACTTCATTCCAGTGCCTCAAACTTGACTCAAGACAAATTTAGCTCGCTTGGTAGCGAGGGAGACGTATGACGGGTTCCCTTGTACCTGTAACAACACTGACATGGGTAGCACCATGAGCCAGCAGTAATAGCTTGGTTACTCCAAGTATAACATCACAAGCTCTGTCACAAATGTTTCATTTGTATAGCTTTTTGGTAATGAACTAATCAGTATAATCAACTTGAGTTCTGAAGATGGAAAGTACAGTACCTGCAATGTGATTAATAATAATCTTTATTTCTACAAGTACACGTACATGTATGAAGTATACAGGCCTAGTTGACATCAGTAACATACTGGTTATGCAGAGAATTTCAGGGAAATTAGGTCAATTTTGTCCCCACTCTAGTCAACTAACACCCAGGTACCTATTATACTGCTAGGTGAACAGACACAGTAGGTGTCTTAAGGAAACACGTCCTAGTGTTTCCACGCGTACTGGGGATTGAACCACGGACCTCAGTGTGTGAGCTGAGTGCGCTACCAACCCAGGTACGGGACACAGATCGGGTGTGGTTTACAGGTTCACTTGAATTGTGATGTTCATACACCACTGAATATATAACCAGAGAATGAGTGATGGTAAATGTGTTTCCTTGTTTGGGTTACCCTACCTCAGTGGGAGACAACCATGTGTTAAAAAAAAAAAAACATTTTACAATGGGAGGAAAGTTTTTTTGGCAAATACAGTAGAGCATTAGCAAAGACGTACAGTATATATTACTGAGCTGTGACTTTTTTGAGACTATGCCTGTGTAATAACTGGTTTAGTTAGGCCAGATTCATTAATTAAGGAAATTTAGTCACATTCGCTCATTATTTCATACATTTTACCTGTGATGTTAGTACGCTTCTGGCAGGACAGCAAGACCTCATTTTTTGGCTCTCCTTGCCTCTGTGGGAGATGGCCAGTGTATTAAAAAGTTTATTGTAGAACAATTTTGTCTACTGCATGCAAAACAACAATAATTTTTGTTGTTGTCTTAGTCTGAATAAAAGTCCTTGATTTTCTTTTGTGAGGATTTGTTTACATACATATTCTTGGTATAGGTGATTGAGTTGGGTCTTTTCTCTATGAGGAGGGGTGAAATCTGAGTAAAATTGATGGTTTACATCCTGGTTTGCTTAACATGAATGTATGACTCTTGGCTCATCTTTACTCACATGAAGAGTGGTAGTAATAATAATAATAATAATAATAATATCTTTATTTCTACAAGTACATGTACAAGGTATACAGACCATAGCTGACATCAATGACATATTACTACATATATAGAAAGCCGCTTGTTATGCAGAACATTTCCAGCAAATTAGGTCAGTTTTGTCCCAGGATGCGACCCACACCAGTCGACTAACTCCCAGGTACCCATTTTGCTGATGGGTGAACATAGACAACCGGTGTAAAGAAACACGCCCAATGTTTCTACCCTCGCCAGGAATTGAACCCCAACCCCTCGCCATGTGAAACGAGAGCTTTAGCCACCAGGCCACAGGGCACCGTGGTTTGATCCACAGTTTCTGGGATCTTGTGAAGTTGAACAGCGGATGAACCCAGCCATACAGCAATTCCTGGCACCTCAGCCTCTCAGATGAGACAGGAGTGTATAGCATCTTGGTTGGACAAGTACATGAGTGGGTGTGAGTTGAACTTACTTAGTCTGGGCTAGTACAGGTACTCCTCACTTAACAACCGAGTTCCGTTCCTAAGAGTTAGAGAATTTGTTGTTAAGTGAGGAGCTGCCGTTTACTGATATTTCAAGCATACTGTACTGGTAGTGGGTTTGTGTCAACTATCTTTACATGTAGTTATAATGTCACCCTTGCAGCATTTATAACATTTTCAGTATACGTATTAAAAATAGAACTAGGCATTAAAAAACTAAAAAAGTAAAATACACATACAGTACACTGGTCGGGGCGCTGGTCGTAAGTCCAGGTGGTCGTTAAACAGGGAGGTCGTTATGTGAGGAGTACCTGTAGTCCTGCAGCAGTGCTCCTTTCTTCTTAAGTGGGTGTGACTTGAACCTGCCTAGTATGGGCCAGTAGACCTGCTGCAGTGCTCCTTTCTTTTTATGTTACTGCCAGGTTACTGTACTGTCCAGTCTCATCTGAGGTTGAAGTTTATAGCCTCTGTGTTTTATACACTAAACAACTTTTTTTATTATTCCTGGCACCGCAGAAGTGGGGATCTATGGTCTTCCATTGCACGAACCTTGTACGTTTATCAATGAGAATTTATATAAGAGAATAGTGGTAATGCGGTATTGCCGGTGAAAAGTACAAAGTATTCTGTACCACTGCTGTTGGTACTCTTGGTAAATTGGAATATTGCAGGGCACTTAGTATATTATAAGCAAAGCTGTACGGTCTGGAATTTTGAGACACTCTGATCACGGGTTCTAACCCCACCCGTGGTATGGTTTGTTTGCAATCGTGTCATTACGATTTCGTGAGCCAGACACTTATGTTTATTGGATATTTATCACTGGTGTAAATCGCAAGAATTTTTATAAGAATTCTGCTTGCTTTTTTTGAATAAAATATATTTGTGGCACAAAATTATCTTTAGAAGTAAGGAAGCCTTCTGTTTCCTCCCTTCAGGATAAACTCAAATTTAAAATTGAATTAATGACTTGTATACATGGTTTTATGGTTTGTAAGGCTTAGGCTATCATAAACCTAACTAACAGCAAGGTATTACTAAACAGTATATACAGTGGAACCTCGGTACTTGTTTGCAATCGTGTCATTATGATTTCGTGAGTCATTTTAGAAGGTTGTTCAAGTGCCGATCCGTTTGAGTATCGAACAAATTCTTCCTAACCAATTTTCTTTTTGGTTGGCTGTTATCACTAATCTTCATAGGCCCATGGTGACTTATTTATACAAATAATGCAAAAAACACCAAAAAATGCGAAGAAACACAAAATAGTTTACAGCTAAGTTCTGGCAGGTCGTGTTTGTTTGGTCGAGTGCTGAGCTTTGTTCGAGTAGGGAGCTGTTCATGTACCGAGGTTCCACTGTACTACATTTTTAAACTCAAGATTAGTCATGATGAAGAACTGTCAGTGAATAAATAGGAATGGATAGGAGCTTGAACCATGGTCCATGCATCTAACAGGCCCAACACTGTAACCACTCAGTTTACAAATAGGATGACCCCTACTGTCTTATCCCACACTCCCTTGAAAGTTTCTGCTTATGGTAACATCATCATATTTATAAACTATGTGGCTTAGTGGTTACAGTGCTAGGTGTGCTATGTGCATGGACGACAGTTCAAGTCCCCTTCCATTCTTCTGCTTACGTTGTGTTTTGTGTAATCTATAATTTAGTAAGAGGATAGTAAAAGTAAAGGCCCTTTGAAAAATGGGACTTGGTACAGTTCATATCATTTCATCATGTACAGTGGTACCTCGAGTTACGATGGTCCTCAAAATTGCCCTTTTATGTAAGTTTATTTTTTTAAATGCTTTTGTAAGTATATTTTTGGGGTGTAAAAGGACTAGTCTATTTTACATTATTCCTTTTAGGATTAAATTCGTTTGGTAATGGCACTTGAACAGCATTCTCGAACGAAAAAATATCGTAACTCGAGGTACCACTGTATATGGAATTGTTTGATAAAGAAACCATAATTCCAGCATCACAATGGTTAATCATCAGATCATACTTAATTACCTAACATTCACCAGGTTTGTTATGATCCTTATGGGTTTACCGCTTCCCCATCAAGGCTGTACGTATAGTGATAATTCACAGCCATTAGTAGCCTACCATATCTATGCATCCAAATATTTAGCCAGTTAGAGTATTCAGATTTTGTAGACTGGTCACATAGTCCAAACCTGCATTTTGGTTTTATAGTTTATAGAACTAATTATATAATGTACTTACAAGATAAAAGTCCCTTACGAGTGCTTGAGTTACAATGACTTGCAAACTAGGTCCAAAAGACATAGTATTGCAAAAATAGTTATATCTGAACTGTGATGTCAGAAAACTTCTGGCAAGATAGCGATTGAATGAATAATGGTGAATGTGTTTCCTTTCCTTTGGACCACCCTACCTAAGTGGGAAACTGCCGATGTATTAAAAAAAATGCAGGTGTGTATTTGTGAATGTTAATCTGCAGTTAAAAATATGATACATAATTATCCTCTGTACTATCATTTTTGATAGAATGATACATTTGGGTTGCAAATGACTTAACACTAGGGCTGCATCTCGCAAGTTGAGAACTTGTCTGTATAAGAGACATTGTACATAAAAGGCAGAGCATTATTTTTAATTATTTCTCAAAGCCAACCTGAGTGTTCATACCACCGTTTAATCTGAGATTGTAGATGGGAGCCACATCAAAACTCTTGTGATGAAAAAGCCCTCAAGGTACTAGTAATGGTTGACTCCAGTATCACATGTTTTTAAATTACCCAGTAGTGCTGGGTGGCCTTTACAGGTTTAGTGTTCTTTGTGAAAAAAGATAATATTACTCCTATTACTGTTTCTCAAAAGGTCTGGTAATTTTATAGACTAAATGGAGGCTATATGCAGCATGTTGACTTGTGTGAAGAAACCATACCACAGGTGGGGTTAGACCCCGCGATCAGAGAGTCCTAAAACTCCAGACGGACACGTTACCCCAGTGGCTAACGCGTCGGTCTGGACTCTGATCGCGGGTTCTAACCCCACCTGTTGTATGGTTTGTTTGCAATTGTGTCATTACGATTTCGCGAGTCATCTTGTGTGAAGAAGATTAGCTTCGAAGTGCATTCTTGTGTAAGCGGGTTTATAGAGCTACTTATATATTGTACATTATACGTGTATATTTACCAATATAAATACTTTATACACACACTGATATGCCTAGACCCTCCTGTACATAGTTAAAAACTGTTTTGACAGATTTTTGGGCAATTTTATTACAAATAATTTACACATTTGAAGACAAACCAGAAGTATGAACTGTATCTCATATTGCAGTCTTGTCTCGTTATCTCCTACACTACAAAGAAAATAAAAAAAATGGTGAAATTACTTTTGGATGAAATATTGTAGTCCAGAAAATATTACTCCATGACTGTTTGCTATTGAAAGACTTAAAAAAAAACAGTGTTCTTGTATTGTGATTTCTAGGTTTACCACTGTACAAGGTGAAGAGCTGCCAAAGCAAATACAGGAAGATGCTGTATCTTTTGTATTTGTAATAGGCACTTATTCTGTGGTCATTTTCATGGTTATCCTGTTGTAAAAGAAATTGGCATATTAAACACTGTGTAGAATTTTTTTTTGATGGCTTGTTAAATTATTATAAGATTTTTCGCCCAATTGATCAGATTGATCAGTTATTTGGTGATTCAGAATACCTTTAAATAATTAATGCATTCAGAGTAAATAGGAGATTATTTAGTTTGTTACTGTATGCAGGTTTGTATATTAATAGTTAAGGACATTTTTGAGTGTTGTGAGCAAAAAGGTCAAGTGCCTGCAGAGCCAATGGAAGGGCATGTACATGTGCTATTTTTTTATGTAATAATGTTGGTTGAATTACCGACAATATATTAGGAAGTACAGTGCCGGCACTGAAGGAGTGGGGTTAATGTTGCAGTTTTATAGCTGTAGTGTAAGCATGCCTCTGGCAAGACAGTGACAGAGTAAATGATGAAAGTTTTTTTTCCAGGCCACCCTGCCTTGGTGGGAGAAGGCTGACACGTTAATAAAAGGACACAAATGCAACTAATGTGACATTTTATTTTAGTAACATTTCGCTTTCCAGAAGCTTTGTTAAGGCTTAACAAAGCTCCCGGAGAGTGAAACATTGTCACATTAGTTGCACTTGTGTCCTTTTACCTAACATTTTTTTTTTATGTTGGAGGAGGTGGTACAGCATCTGGCTCACAACTGAAAGAATCCGGGTTTGATCACTGCGGGGAGGAAGATGTATGGGTAAGTCACCTTACACCTGCTGCCCCTGTTCACCTAGTAGTAAATATTTATCTGAATGTCAGTCAACTGTTGTGGGTCACATCCTCAAGGAGGACCTTAAATGGAAATAAGTCATACTACATGGCTTTGTTGGGTTATCCTGGGTTAATAAGCCTTGTGGATTAAATGACCCTGAGAAAGGTGTGGATCTCCTAGAATTTACAAGTTAAAATGTATGTAGATTAAGGTGCTGCAATGAGTATAGATGGAGTGCTGATTATAAGTGATAAAAGCCATATAGTTTCAATGCCCGTGCTGCTCTCAGTACACTTCAGGTATCATGATAATGTATACATTACTGAAGTTGATGACTAAGACACATGTGCAACACTTTGTCTTTATTTCTGAAATGTTTCACCTACACAGTAGACTTCTTTAGTCAGATACAAAGATGACAAATACTTGCCACCTGTGTATTCAACTGAAGAAGTCTTCTGCATACTCAAAACATTTAGGAAATAAATACCCTTGCTCCCGGCTAAAATGCCGGGAGCAAGGGGCTAGTAACCCCTTCTGTATATATTACTAAATTTAAAAGGAGAAACTTTCGTTTTTCCTTCTGGGCCACTCCGCCTGGGTGGGATACGGCCGGTGCGTTGAAAGAAGAAGGAAGTGGTTGAACATGTCTTATTTGTTATGCTTTAGGTATGGGCTCTTCTTTGTCAATAGTTCTGTATTATTCTCATAGGCTAAGCACTTTTGTGTGTGAATACTATATAATAATTTTATTTACAATCAGGCATCCTGGATATATAAGATACAGTATAGTATATTAATACTGACAGACTGTAATAAAAATATATGTAATACTTTAAACATTTTATTAAGAAATGTTTCACCCTTTGGGGACTTTCCTAAATATGTATATTAGTCTTGATTTAGAAAGGCCCCAGAGATATACACATTGTGCACGTAGTCTAGCTGTGCTTGAGCCACGGCAGATTATAAATATTGTATGCTGTGTTGTACACCAATTCAGCAAGTTTGGTGAATTTTTGACACTTTATAATGAATTTTGAAGTTGGCAAGTACCCGGCAGGCCCGAGTACGTGATTCTGACTACTTGCTGGTGTCGCCTCCACTCTACAGCCTCTCCTCACTTAGCAACATATTCGTTTACCGATGACTTGGACTTATGACGGGCTCTCTGACCAGTATGCATACCTAAATAATGTATATTTGAGCTGATTTCCTTTACTCTGTTTATTATAATATACAGTACACTACTGTATAAACATTTAAAAATATACTAAGAATGTTATAAATGGTGCAAAGGTGACATTAAAACACTATCAAAGATGGTTGACACAAACCCACTACCATTATAGTATGCTCCTTGCTTAGCAACGAATTCATTTACCTACGTGGTCTTAGAAACGCAACTCCATCGTCAAGTGAGGAGAGGCTGTAGTTACAATAATGAAGACAAATTGAAGTCTTATGTAGTTCTAAATTTTTGTTAGTTTTAGCATTATTTAGGACTTTTCTCCCATCTCATGGTTCATAGACAAGAATGCTTCCTCATTAAAATTTAAGCGCTGCATAATCTTAAGGGTTTTAGGTTTTAAAACATAAATATAACCCTTCAATTTGGTCTGTTAGAAGAATTTAGCAGCAAAAAAGTACAATTATAAAACAATATAGAGATTATTTTCCATAGAATTACATTGCATGTTCTGTCATACATGAAAAAGCCCCTTCGCTGTGCAATTTTGGGCAGACTTAACCCTTAAACTGTCCAAATGTAGATCTACGTTCATGCTCGTAGCACTCCGAACATAGATCTACGTTCATGCGCGTAGCACTCCGAACATAGATCTACGATCATGCGCGTAGCACTCCGAACATAGATCTACGTTCATGCGCATAGCACAGTGAACATAGATCTACATTTTTTTTAAGACAAAGAATGTAAAATCGAACATAGATCTACGTTCGGAGCGCTACGTGCATGAACGTAGATCTACGTTTGGACAGTTTACGGGTTAATATTAAACATACACTAAAATAGTTATAGAATAGGTAGATTACATAAATGTTCATGAAAACTTAATTTAGTTGTATGGATCTGAGAAAATTAGATACATGGATTATAACTGTAAATAGTTCCTTAGTGAATTAGCCAGTTTGTCAAGCTCACATATTGGTCTGAAAAGTGCAGTAATATATATCTTCCCAAATATTTGGATTTAAAAAAAAAAAATTATGAATGTCCTGAACATAGTAGTACATATTTATATTTTGGTATGTACATTGTAATTGGCATTAGTTTGATACATTAATGAGGTGATGGGAATTTTAGCACCAACATACATCTTGGACACTGATCATTGTGTTATGGGGTGATGGGTATAATATTTTGGGGAATTGTTTGAAAATTGGCCCCCAATTCCCTCCATGCAAAACAGTGAAATTTAGTCAGGCAAATTCTTAGACATGTTTGGCAAAGTTGTTTTATTTGCAAGGGGGCTTGGACATGCAGCAGGCATGTGTGAGCGTGTTAGATAGGAGTGAATGGAGACAAATAGTTTTTGGGACTTGACGAGCTGTTGGAGTGTGAGCAGGGTAATATTTTGTGAAGGGATTCAGGGAAACCAGTTAGCTGGACTTGAGTCCTGGAGGTGGGAAGTACAGTGCCTGCACTCTGAAGGAGGGGTTTGGGATATTGGCTGTTTGGAGTTACATACATCTAAACTGTCATATCTGGGTGCCTCTGCAAAGACAGTGATATTGTGTGAATGATGGTGAGAGTGTTTCTTTTTGGGTCACCCTGCCTCGGTGGGAGATAGCCGTCATGTTGAAAACAAAAATTAACCGTGTTAGGTTGCTGTATTCATTTTGATGCAGTATAAAATGTTGGCATATAAAGAAATGGCATAACTCATGTTTACGTACTTTAAAACTACTATCAATATATTTCGCTCTTTCATCCTTGCAGAGAAGAGGATAATCTACTGGTTGATATTTTTTTCCAAGGCCTCTTTAAAACATTGTGTTGCTCAGGACACACTTGCTGTAAAGAATCTTGACTTGGCCTCCTGAAACAAACATTGCATTTTTACTGTCTTGTGATGGCAGGTAAAACGACCGTGACACTAAATTGTAAACATCAGGACTTTACAGTCATGGAGAAAGTGGATGCATTCAGATACCATTTTGGAGTAAACATATCAGCAGATGGGTCTATGAAAGACTAGGTGAATCACAGAATAGATGATGGAGGAAAAAGGTAGGTGTGTTGAGGTTTCTTTGGAAAGAAATAAGTTTATGGAGATAAATAAAAGGGAATGTACCAGTGTATAGTCTTCTCAGTAGCTCCTTGTTTTTTGTTCACATCATAATCTAGTTTTAACGTTATGTTGTATTAGCTTTATTGGTGTTAATGTATACAGTGGACCCTCGGTTTTCGTTGAAAATTGTTTCCAGAATGCTGTTTGAGTGCCGTTACTGAACGAATTTGTTCCCATAAGGACAAATGTTAATTAGATTAGTCATTTCTGACCCCCAAAAATACACTTACAAAAGCACTTACGAAAATACACTTACATAATTGTTCGAGTTTGGAGGTGAACGAAAACCGAGGGTCCACTGTATTATGAATGGTTAAATATGGTAAGAATGTTTACCCAAATAATGTATGTGGAAAATTGGCTTCAGCAAACAAGAATGCAAAGTTGGTTTTAGGAGAGGTTGAGGTTGTTGATGCATTTCATCAGAACAAATAGTCAAGCTGCTCCCAGCTTTGTATATATTGTCAGTAGTCTTCTAGATGGGGTGTAGTGCCTTTGTACTAGTTCAGGGCTCTGGACCCAAGGAATTGGAGCTTTCCTCCCTGTTGTTGGGTCAAACCCCCATCCCCTAGGCGCTGGATGACCCCTCTATGGGTTTAGTGCTTCCCCATAAGTATGTATAGTAATATTATAGTATGTGCTGCCACTACACAGGATGAATTATTAGTGTGCATGATTCCATGTTTATAAATCAAGAGATAATTTTATTCTCAGTCTATTTTTAATTTTTCCAAGAGTTTTGAAATAGTTACGCACTCTTATACTTAAAAAATACACTGTAACTGTGCACATTGGCTATGGTGTTTTATTTACAAGAGACAGGTGCAGGATTAGCTTTTATTGTGGCCTTATCTGCTCTGTGTAGAGCTTTATCAAGTCAGGTACATACTGACTTAATAAAGCTCTGCATAATAATATAGTGTAATATCTTTATTTCTACAAGTACATGTACAAGGTATACAGACCATAGCTGACATCAATGACATACTACCACATAGAAAGCCCCTTGTTATGCAGAGCATTTCCCGCAAATTAGGTCAGTTTTGTCCCAGAATGCGACTCACACCAGTCCACTAACACCCAGATACCCGTTATTACTGATGGGTGAACATAGACAACCGGTGTAAGGAAACACGCTCAGTGTTTTTACCCCTGCCGGGAATTGAACCCAGACCCTCACCATGTGAAGCCAGAGCTTTTGCCACCAGACCACAGGCCACCATAATCTAAGTCACAACACTGTAGTAGCTGGATACAGTTCACAAATAACCCATGAAAGCATTTTGGTTTGTCCTGAGCCAGTTAACTTGATAATTGTCTGGGAAAGACTGAAACATTGTCTACAGTTTCCTTTTGGGTTTTGTCAAAAGTCTGACATAGATTAAAACCCTATCAGTAAAAGCTTATTTTACACACATGTCTTTTCTTTATTACTGTTTTCTGTACACCTTTGTATTGTCTTATTTTACTAAAGATACACTTAGTCATATTGTATAACTTAGACAATACATGTTGCTTTTGTTATGTATGTGTTCTAGTCAGATAAATTATATAATTTGTGCATATAAGTTGCAGAACCATCAAGTATTTAAAGTCATTTGTACAAAGATACTGTACTCTGAAAGTTGCATTTTCCCGAGTCTCGTATATGTGTATACATAAGTGTGTGTGTGTACATGTGAAATGTGGTAAGTAAATAGTATAATAATTTCAAAGCAGTTAATTTAGTGTTGCTGGAACTTATGAAGCAATGTGTCGAGTCGTCTTCAAAACAGTGTTATTTACATTGATGTATTTGAGAGACCAGTTTGAATCAAAATTGACATTAAATCCCAAAATATTCATTAAAGAAGCCACTTGTTTCTTGAGTATTGCAGTGTATATGGAAGGACAAGACTTTATATATGTACATTAAGAATTAGACTTTCTGGTAGAAGGAAACTCACATGTAGAGAAAGATGGGAACATTATTATTTTTCTTCTCTTCAAGGGAGGTGCATTGATGCCAGTGAGGGGCTCTTGATACAAGTAACTGGACTAATTTCCCCTTCATTGAATTAAATCTAAATTTCGTCCCATTTCCCAGGCACTATATGAACCCTATGAGTTTAGAGCTTCCCACTGATGAAAATAAAAGTCCCAGTGGAAATGTTTCTCTCATGATATTTATGTTTTGGGTTATTCTGGCTTTATTGGGTTATTCTGGCTTTATTGGGTTATTCTGGCTTTGTTAGGTTATCCTCGCTTTGTTAGGTTATCCTCGACAAAAGCTTTTGTCTGTGAGTGAGTTTCCTTCTGCCAACGACCAGTGTTTGTGATACTCCATCATTATTTTAATTGGTTATATTTGTTTACCAAGGCTCTACAAAGGCACAAGACTCACCATGAGTGTACTATGAATCACAGCATCACCTGCGCCACAGATTATACTCTGTGTATTGCATTTCTATGTAGGTTGTAATAAAGTCAGTTATATAGATGCTTACAAATGTGTTTTACTAACCCATCAGAATATACAGTACATTTGATTAAAAGCAATAGGCTTTTATTGGTGCTCTTTGACCCTTGACCCTAGTTGGTTTAGCACTTGAGTTTGATTATAATAATAATAATCATTAACACTTGATCCAAAGAATTGAAGCTGTCCTTGGATTGAGTCAGATTGGATCCCATTCCCTTGCACTGACCCCCTTATGGGTTTAGCATCCTCCATCGGTGTTAGAATGATAACACATTCACACTCCAGACAACATACTCCACCAATATTCCCTGCAGCGCTGTATAACCCCTGTGGTTTAGCGCTTCTATTTGATTATAATAATAATCCACCAATATTCAAAAACCTAAACTTACTCACCATACAAGACATTCATACTTTTTACTGTGCCTATTACATACATAGAACACACTATGCAAATATTAACCCACCACTAAAACTTCTCCTTACCAATTTTAACAGGACACATGACCATAACACTAGACACAGATCACTCCTCGATGTTTCCCGTGTCCATCTAACACTATGTAAAAACTCAATGCATATAAAAGGCACAAAAATTTGGAATTCATTACCTGTCATTGCCAAAGAAACCCTTCCTGTACCCCAATTCAAAACGATGCTAAAAGACAACCTTCTCACCCAAACCTAAATGCTCAATATCAAACATTCCCAACAAAGTAGAATAATCACTTAAATGTAAAAACCTGATTAATCACTTAAATGTAAAAACCTGATTAATCACTTAAATGTAAAAACCTGATTAATCACTCAAATGTAAAAACCTGATTAATCACTTAAATGTAAAAACCTGATTAATCACTTAAATGTAAAAACCTGATTAATCACTTAAATGTAAAAACCTGATTAATCACTTAAATGTAAAAACCTGATTAATCACTTAAATGTAAAAACCTGATTAATCACTTAAATGTAAAAACCTGATTAATCACTTAAATGTAAAAACCTGTTATGGATAATACATACTAAGCTAACTTTCTATAACATTTACATTATAATGACCACATAAACTGTAACTGCAATGCAATTAATTGTTTTAAATTATCTCACTCAATTAGTTGTATTGCTACAATTAATTGATATGTTCAACTTATATTCAAACTTTATAACTTAGATACACAATTATACTTATTTTATAAATTATCAACCATAATGTTTTACCATGTAGTCTACTATTAAATAGTCCTAAGAATGCCTGCAATGCACAGCATATTAGGGGCTTTTGGCATGTACATCTCATTTATACCTATGTATCATGTCTACCCAACTATGTATCATTGTACCATGTCTAAATAAAGTATTATTATTATTATTATTATTATTATTATTATACAGTATACAGTGGACCCCCGAGTTACGAACACCCTGGAAATCATACAATTATGTAAGTATAATATTGTAAGTGCTTTTGTAAGTGTATTTTTGGGGGTCTGAAATGGACGGACTAACTTGACATTATTTCTTAAAGGAGTAAATTCGTTCGGTAATGTCACTTGAGCAGGCTTCTGGAATGAAGTTTTTACCTTACTCGGGGGTCCACTGTATATGCCAAGAAGTGTATTTCTCTCAGCATATACAGTGGATTATTATTATTATAATCAAAAGAAGCGCTAAACCACAAGGGTTATACAGCGCGGCAGGGCAGGACAGGATGCAGAGAGAATAGATTGTAAGCGGGAGATGGATGATTAGTAGGGTATGGAGTGCAGCAGGACAGTGGATAGTGCAGGGATAGAGGGTAGCAAGAGATCGAGGTAGAAGGGACTGAGGGAGGTGTTGAGGTATAACCTTCAGAGTTTGTGTAGTAAGTCAGTTTCTGTCAAAAAGTCAACGAGAGAGTCAGGATTAAAGAAGGGTCCATCTGCAAGAAGGGAAGGTAAAGAAAGGGCCGCAGAGCGAAGACGCCGTTGGAGGTAAATTCTGCGTGCTCGTTGATAAAGTGGACAGTCCAACAGAATATGTCGAACAGACACTGGAACCTGGCAATGCTCACAGAGAGGGGCAGGGAGCCTCTCCATGAGATACCCGTGCGTAAGACGAGTGTGGCCAATGCGAAGATGGGAGAGTGTAGTCTCCCAACCTCAACATTACCTGGAGTTTACCTGGAGAGAATTCCAGGGGTCAACACCCCTGCAGCCCGGTCTGTGACCAGGCCTCATGTTGGACCAGAGCCTGATCAACCAGGCTGTTACTGCTGGCCGCACACAGTCCAACGTACGAACCACAACCTGGCTGGTCAGGTACCGACTTTAGGTGCCTGTCCAGTGCCTGCTTGAAGACAGCCAGGGATTTGTTGGTTATCCCCCTGATGTATGCTGGGACGCAGTTGAACAATCTTGGGCCCCTGACACTTATTGTATTGTCTCTCAACGTGCTAGTGGCACCCCTGCTTTTCATTGGGGGGATGTTACATCGCCTGCCGAGTCTTTTGCTTTCGTAGGGAGTGATTCTTGTTTGCAAGTTTGGTACTAGTCCCTCGAGAATTTTCCACGTGTATATAATAATGTATCTCTCCCGCCGGCGTTCTAGAGAGTACAGGTTTAGGAACTACAAGCGTTCCCAGTAATTGAGGTGGTTTATCGCAGTTATGTGTGCCGTGCAGGTTCTCTGCACATTTTCAAGGTCAGCAATTTTACCCGCCTTGAAAGGTGCAGTTAGTAATAATAATAATTTTAATAATAATAATATTTTTATTTCGATGCAAGTTACAAGTATACATAGTTATTGGTAGTTACAATTATAAAATTGTAATGCAAGGAGAGCCACTGGCATGCCATGGCATTAGGGGCAGCTTATTCTAAAGACTTATTCACTAAGTACTTAATACTAGAGAAATTGATTGAGTTTATTCTAGTTATATATTATTTCAAATTACAATATGATTATACATACTATTAAAAGACAATACTAGAGAAATTGGTTGAGTTTTTTCTAGTTGTATATTTTATTTCAAGTTACAATATGTTGATGCTATACTAGTAAAATAACAATACTAGAGAAATTTATTGAGTTTCTTCTAGTTATATATTTTATTTCAAATTAACAAAATGATACTATACTATTTTAAATGACAATATGATGATATGAAATTGCAACAAGTGTTAAGGAGGATGACAATATAAAACTGAGATTATGTTAAGTAAAATAACATTGGGTTTGAAAGTTTGTTACAGTATGAGTATTTAGTATAGGGTGAGTAGGTGATTTTTGAGAAGAGTCTTGAATTGATTTTCCGACAAGGTTAACTTAATATTTACTGGTAATGAATTCCAGATTCTGGGGCCCTTTATGTGCATAGAATTTTTACATTGGTTAGTATGGACTCTGGGTATGTCAAATAGTGATCTGTGTCTTGTGTCGTGGTCGTGGGACCTATTAAAGTTGTTGAGGAGAATTTTGAGCGGAGGGTTGATATTAGCATGTAGAATTTTATGTATGTAGAAGGCACATGAATAGGTATGAATATTTTTTATGGTGAGTAGTTTTAAAGTTTTGAATATAGGTGGAGTATGCTGTCTAGAGTGGGAATTTGTTATCATCCTGACTGCAGCCTTTTGCTGGGTTATGAGTGGTCTAAGGTGATTTAATGTTGTTGAGCCCCATGTACAGATTCCATAGGTGAGATAAGGGTAGATAAGAGAATGATATAGTGCAATGAGAGCTGGTTGTGGCACATAATAGCGTATCTTAGATAATATACCTACTGTGAGATTTTCTTGGATATTTGTTGTATGTGTGTTTGGAATTTAAGACTACTGTCAAGGTGGATTCCTAGGAATTTTCCCTCTGTTAGTCTTGTTATGGGTGAACCATTGAGCGTTAAGTTAAGTGGAACATTTGTAGCTTTGTTTCCAAACTGAATGAAGTAGGTCTTGTCAATATTGAGAGTAAGCTTATTTGTCTTCATCCATGTTGATATTTTCTGTAATTCGGCATTAACTGTGTTGGCTAGTATGACTGGATTTGGGTGAGAGAAGACATATGTTGTGTCATCTGCAAATATTATGGGTTTGAGTAGTTGTGATGCATTCAGTAGGTTGTTTATGTAAATGAGGAATAGGAGTGGCCCCAGGACACTTCCTTGAGGGACTCTGACTAATTTATTGTGTGGAAGAGTTCTCTCCATTTGTGTACTTGTACTGGCTTCTGTTGCTAAGGTACGACTTTAGGTAGTTGAGTGGGTGCCCCCTAATACCATAGTGCGCTAATTTTGTGAGCAATAAATCATGGTCGACTGTATCAAATGCTTTGCGTAGGTCTATGAAGATTCCCAGGGGAACTTCTTTCTTCTCAAGTGCGGTGTATATTAACTCAAACATGTGCAGCAATATTCCAGCCTAGATAGAACAAGCGATCTGTAAAGTGTCAACATGGGCTTGGCATCCCTGGTTTTGAAGGTTCTCATTATCCATCCTGTCATTTTTCTAGCAGATGCAATTGCACGGTGTTATGGTCCTTGAAGGTGAGATCCTCTGACATGATCCCTCCCAGGTCTTGGACATTAGTTTTTCGCTCTATTGTGTGGTTGGAATTAGTTTTGTACTCCGATGAGATTTTTATTTCTTCACGTTTTCCGTATCTGAGTAATTGAAATTTCTCATCATTGAACTTCATATTGTTTTCTGCAGCCCATTTAAAGATTTGGTTTATGTCTGCTTGGAGTCTTGCAGTGTCTTCAACGGTGGACACTGTCATACAGATTCGGGTGTCATCTGCAAAGGAAGACATGGCACTGTGGCTTATATCCCTGCCTATGTCTGATATGAGGATGAGGAACAGGATGGGAGCGAGTACTGTGCCTTGTGGAACAGAGCTTTTCACAGTAGCTGCCTCAGACTTTACTCTGTTGACTACTACTCTTTGTGTTCTACTTGTTAGGAAATTATACATCCATCTACCCACTTTTCCTGTTATTCCTTTATCACGCATTTTGTGTGCTATTACACTATGGTCACACTTGTCAAAGGCTTTTGCAAAGTCTGTGTATATAACATCTGCATTCTGTTTGTCTTCTAGAGCATCCAGGACCTTGTCGTAGTGGTCCAGTAGTTGGGACAGACAGGAGCGACCTGCTCTAAACCCATGCTGCCCTGGAGTGGCGATCTTGCTTCTTAGAACCCTTTCAAAGATTT
This sequence comes from Cherax destructor, assembly GCA_009830355.1. Taxonomy (NCBI): domain Eukaryota; kingdom Metazoa; phylum Arthropoda; class Malacostraca; order Decapoda; family Parastacidae; genus Cherax; species Cherax destructor. The sequence goes on along the minus strand of WNWK01014425.1, from coordinate 12,041 downwards.
TTATGATATGGGACGTTAGCGCCATTGGTCTGACGCCCCCAGTGTCCATGCTCCCTCTCCATAGGATGTTAAAAGCCCGTGATAGGGGCTTCTTGCAGTTCTTGATGAACACGGAGTTCCATGAGTCTGGGCCTGGAGCGGAGTGCATGGGCATGTCATTTATTGCCTTTTCGAAGTCATTTGGCGTCGGGGTGATGTCGGATAGGCATGCGTCTGTCAAGTTTTGTGGCACTCTCATAAAAAAATCATTTAGGTTTTCGATTTTCAGTCTGTTAGCAGCTCGCTAAAAACTGAGTCATACTGGGACTTAAGTAACTCACTCATTTCCTTGCTGTCATCTGTGTAGGACCCATCCCGTTCAAGTAGGGGCCCAATACTGGTTATCGCAGCCCGGCTCTTGTGGCGAACGGGTGTGCTGCCTTGAGCTCTGTCCCATGGTGGCACCTGAGCGCAACTCCATTTGCAGTAACATGGCGGTGGCCGGCAGGCGACGTAACAACGCTGTCTTTATCGACATGGTTACTGGTGTGATTCAACCAGCAGTGGCGGCTACTGTGATTCCAACGATTTTGAGAGACATCTACAACATCGAGACGTCAGATTTATATGGAGTGGCGCTAATTGGAATGAACAGGATCTTCGTGAAGTTACTGACAGCCAGAGCGTATGAGCAATTGGTGGACCTACACCAGGATAATGTATATACCGTCAACCCGACTCTGCAGGTGTGTTTGAAGGATGTCTCCCACACTTATACTTTTGTGAGAGTGCGGAATGTCCCATTTGAGGCGGACCAGTTGGACATAAGCAGTGTCTTTGGTGAGTATGGGGTCGTCCATATGGCTATGGCAGGAAAGTGGAGAGAGGGGCCCATGATGGGTCTCCCTGAGGGTTCATTCTCCTTGAAGATGTCGTTAAGGAGACCCATTCCCTCTTACGTCATCATGGCTGAGTTTCGTACCCAGGTGTACGTGACGTACATGGGACAGCGACGTACGTGTCGGATCTGTGGGGCCTTTGAACATATGGCGGCAGATTGTATGAGAAGAGGCTTTCAACGTTCTGCTGAGGGCCCGCTTGGGCCGGGTTTGAAGGAGGACCACAGCGAGAAGGATTAGGGTGGACGAATGCAGCAGCAAGCCAGGAGTTGGAGTGACATTGTTGAGGCACGCAAGAGTCTTGTCACACGCTACCGCTGGCAACGCAGGTGGAGGAGCATGACAAGGATGGTGGCGTGGAAACTGAGGTGGAGAGATGCACGGATATGCCTCTGGTGGATGTGTTACAGGGGTTATTAGATGACCTGTTACCGGTATTGAGTGTTGTATATGGAGAAGTGCTGACGGAGGCAGCTAGCATTGAGGTTGGCTTGGCGAGTGTAAGGCCGGTGGAGTCGGCATTAGTGAGTGAGAGTGTGAGTGTGGAGATACATCAGAGTGATAGTAGTGAGGTGATGGATGTGTCGAGTGGATCACGGAAGAGATCGGGTACGCTCTCAGATAGTGATGACGTCTTGACGCCGGCACAGAGAACAAGTAAGAAGCCTTTGGTGGAGGTGGCAATTAAAGACATGGGAGTGGTGTTGGGAAGGGAAGGTATCAAGGAGGGTCCTAAGGGTGGTAGAAGTGTGGGCAAGGGCGGGGGTAAGGGTAAGAATGTGACGCAGCCTCCACAGAGATCGAAAGGTAAACCCACTCACTTATTTTCCAGTGTTTAACAATAAATGTAAATGGGTTGAGGGCCGAGGTAAAGAGAACGTGTGTTGAGGGTACTTTGAGACGTTTTGGAGTGCAAGTGGGTTTTATTCAGGAGCATAACTATAGGTATGGTCGAGACTTACGGTTGAAAGGGTATAATGTGTATTCAGGGTCTTCGGGGCGATTAAAGGGTGGGGTTGCTGTGGTAATAAAGATGTCAAGCCCTTTTACTTTATTGGCGTGGGAGGAGTGTGGGGAGGGCAGGGTGGTCAGGGTGGAGGGAGAATGGGGTGGAGTGAGGGTTTGTTTTGTAGGGGTATACATGCCAGCGGAAAGCTCTAGGAGGGTGAAAATTGACTTTTTGAATGATGTTATGATATATGCTTTGGGTAGAATGCCAGGTGTAGCAATAGTTGGGGGTGATTTTAATTGTGTAATTAGGAAACGTGATGTGGAGCCACGGGGGGCTGGTTGTGATTTGGGGGCTTTAAGGGATTTATTGGGTAGTGCGGGGTTGAAGGATGTGGTAGGGGGAGGGGTTATGGTTGAGCATACTTTCGTTCGCAAAGGGTACGCGGCCAGATTAGATAGGATCTATGTGTCAGGGAAGGTAGTTGTGGGGAGGGTTCAAACGATCGATGTGGGTTTTTCAGATCACCGTGGGGTTCTTGTGGATGTGAATTGGGATGGGGTGGCGAGGTGGTATAGGGGCTATTGGAAGTTGAACGTCAGATTATTGGATGGTGCTGACAGTAAGGTGAGTTTTGGGAAGTGGTGGGCAGGATTATGGGAGCAGGGTAAAAGGGCGAATGATTTGGTGGAATGGTGGGAAGGCAGGGCAAAAGTGGGTATTCAGGAATATTATCAGAGGTTGGGTCGGGAGGAGGGGCGTTGGAAGTATGGGTTACAAAAGTATCTTGAGGGGTTATTGCAAAGTTGTTATGAGCATGGGGGTCAACAGGAGACGGTTGAGATTATGGGTGTGAGAAAAGATGGCGGGAATTACAGAATGACCGTTTTGATGCGTGTCGGTTGAAAGCGGGTATGGATGATGTATTATGGGGAGACAGACCATCTAGGTATGTATTGGGTAACTGTAGGGTGAGGAGGGAGGCCATGACGGTGGAATGCTTGGAGGTCGAGGATGATCTGGAGAGTTTTGTTAAGTGGCAAAGGATACAGACGACTGAGGCGATGGGTGTATATGTGGATAAATGGTTCGAGTTACATATGAGGAGTAAGGGAGGAGGGCAGAGTGAAAGGGGTATCATAGAAGAGAGCATTTTAGGGACATTGGGGGAGAAGGATAGAATGAGTTTGGAGGGACGGATTTCGGAGGAGGTGGTATGGGTGGCGGTGAATGGTATGAGTAAAAGGAAAGCGCCAGGTATAGATGGGATTGTGAATGAATTTTATAGAGAGCATTGGGACGTTTTGAGAGAATGTATGGTGGAGTTGATGAACAGAATGAAGCAAAAGGGCAGCATGGGGAGGGAACAGGGCATGGGGGTGGTGGTGTTAGTTAAGAAAGGGAAGGCAGAGAATACTGTAAGTAATTATAGACCCATAGTTTTGATGAATGCTGATTATAAGATTTTTGCGAAGGTCTTGGAGAATAGGTTAAAGCGTGTGATACAGGGGGTGATTGCGGAGGGGCAGTGTGGTATACCGGGTAGAAGTATGATTCGGGGGCATGAACGTATCAAGGCATATATCGATTACAGGACAGAGGGTGGGGTATTGGCGCTGGATTGGAAGTGGGCTTATGACAGTGTAGAGAGGGAGGTGTTGTATGCGATTATGCGAAAACAGGGGTTTGGTGAGGAGGTGGTTAATTGGGTAGAGACTGTGTATGGAGGTGTGTGCGTGGGTGTGCAGTTGAATGGACGGATGGGACGGGTGGTGTGCATGGAGAGGGGACTGAGGCAGGGATGTCCTCTGTCTCAGATCCTATTTGCCTGTATGCAGGACCCTTTCTATCGCTTGATAGAGGAAGGAGTTGGGAGTGGGGCACAGGTAGGGAGTGGTATGACTGGAATAGTGGGGTATGTTGATGATACCACGGTGTTAGTGGGTAATGAGGAAGGGTTGGTAAATATTGGGCGAATCTTACAGGTTTTTTGCAAGGCTACAGGTATGAGTATAAATGGGGCTAAATCGCGTTTGTTGGAGGTAGGGAGGTGGATAGGCGGGAGATTGGGGGAGGCATATGGGTGGGTCATAGTGGATAATATAAAAATTTGTGGTATAGTGTATATGTGTGATAGTAGGTTGGCAGGATGGAGGGCAGGGGACCTCACCTTTGCAACAGAGGGTGATGGCGGTGAATGTGATGATATACAGTCGGTTATGGCACGTGGCGGTGATTTACCCTCTGTTGCAGGAGGATGTGCATGGTTTAGAGGTTAAAGTATTCAGGTATATATGGGCCTATGGTAAGCATTGGCTTAGGAAGGAGGTGGTAAGGAATCGGGTGGAGATGGGAGGTCTGGGGCTTATATGGGTTGAACGTAGGTTGTTGTGTCTGTATGTGAAACGTTGTATGGTGCGCGTGGGGGGCATGGATGGTAATCGTGTGGGGTTGGTGGAGCGTGAGGTGAACAAATGGTGGGGGGGTAAATCTTTGGCGCAGTGTTGGGATTTATTAAGGAATTTGGTGGTCATGAGGAGGCTGCATAGTTTGAAGGCGCACGCAATGGAGAGGGTAGAGGGGGGAAGGTTGGTTATCGAGGGTGTGGCTGAATATCCGGTGTATGATTGGGGTACGATATGGAAGGGATTCAAAGGGATGCGTATCAGAGCTAGGGATAGGGAATTAATGTACAGGTTTTTACATGGTGCGGTGGCATCGAGGGCATTGTTATTCAAGATGGGGATTGTGCAGGGCGGGTGCTGTAGACGGTGTGGGATGCAGGAACATAAGAACATAAGAAAGAAGGAACACTGCAGCAGGCCTACTGGCCCATGCGAGGCAGGTCCAAATCTCCAACGGCTTAAGCCAATGCCCCGACCCAGCCAGGTCAGGTTACATTCACTTAAGGAAGGAGCACTGCATCTGACCTAGTAGCACAACCTAGTCAGGACCAATTCACACCCAACCGCACCCACTCATATAATTGTCCAGCCGACCACCTGGTCAGGTCACTTCCACTTAAGGAATTAGTACAGGTCAGGTTACATTCACTTAAGGAAGGAGCACTGCATCTGACCTAGTACAAGCTCACACCCATCCACACCCACTCATGTATTTATCTAACCTATTTTTAAAACTACACAACGTCTTAGCATCTATGACGGTACTCGGGAGTTTGTTCCACTCATCCACAACTCTATTACCAAACCAGTGCTTTCCTATATCCTTCCTGAATCTGAACTTTTCCAACTTGAAACCATTGCTGCGAGTCCTGTCTTGGTTGGATATTTTCAGCACGCTATTTACATCCCCTTTGTTTATTCCTGTTTTCCATTTGTACACCTCAATCATATCCCCCTAATTCTACGCCTTTCTAGAGAGTGCAGATTCAGGGCCCTCAGTCTATCCTCATAGGGAAGATTTCTGATACATGGGATCAACTTTGTCATCCTCCTCTGTACGTTTTCCAGTGCATTTATATCCATTCTGTAATACGGTGACCAGAACTGTGCAGCATAATCTAAATGAGGCCTAACCAAAGATATATAGAGTTGAAGAACAACCTGAGGACTTCTGTTATTTATACTTCTTGATATGAAGCCAAGGATTCTGTTAGCTTTATTGCGAACACTTATGCACTGTTGTCTAGGCTTCAGATTACTACTAACCAGAACTCCTAAATCCTTCTGCAATTACAAGTAATAAGATCTATATTATTCAGCTTATATGTGGCATGGTTATTGTCCTGCCCAACATTTAGAACTTTGCATTTGTTTACATTAAACTGCATCTGCCACTTCTCCGACCACTGCATCAGTCTATTCAAATCATCTTGGAGTGCTCTAATGTCCTCGTTTGAATGAATTGGACGGCCTATTTTGGTGTCATCAGCAAATTTACTTATGCTACTATTTATTCCCTCATCTATGTCGTTTATGTAAATTGTAAACAACAGGGGCCCAAAACTGACCCCTGTGGAACACCGCTTGAGACACGCCCCATTCTGATTTCTCTCCATTTATGCAAACTCTCTGCCGCCTATTAGTCAACCATGCCTCTACCCAGGAAAAAATTTCTCCTCCTATTCCGTGTGCCTTAAGTTTCCTCAGTAGCCTCTGATGTGGAACTTTATCGAAAGCCTTACTGAAGTCCATATACACAATATCATATTCATTACCATGATCTACTTCCTCAAACACCTTAGTGAAAAAGTTAGTAAATTCGTAAGACATGAACGCCCCTTTGTAAAACCGTGTTGAGATTCATTAATCAATTTATGCTTTTCAAGATGGCTACGAATTGCCTCGGCAATTATTGATTCCATAAATTTACCAACTATGGAGGTAAGGCTTATTGGTCTATAGTTCGAAGCTAAGGACCTGTCACCTGCCTTGTAAATAGGTATTACATTTGCCCTTTTCCACTTGTCTGGCACTATGCCAGTTTGTAGTGATATATTGAAAAGATTTGCCAAAGGTTTGCTAAGTTCCTCTTTACATTCCTTTAAAACTCTTGCAAACAGTTCATCAGGGCCTGGGGATTTGTTAGGTTTTAATTTCTCTATTTGTCTGAGGACCATGTCACTAGTTACCCCAATCGAGCATAGTCTGTTATCTTCCAGTTCTACATAATTTATTATTTCTGGAATTCTGCTAGTATCTTCCTGAGTAAAAACTGAGAGGAAGTAAGTATTGAAAATTTCACACATATCCTTATCACTGTCCGTGATCTGTCCTGAGTTACTCTTAAGTGGGCCTATCTTGTCCCTAATCTTACTTCTGTATACCTGAAAGAACCCTTTTTGGTTAGTCTTCGAATCCCTTGCGACCTTAGCAAGGGGGGTGGGGGTATCTCTGTATTGAGGGCCCTGTGTTTGGATATAGGTGGGGTGGGGACCCGGGTGAGGAGGAGTTTATGGTATTTAATGGTAGATTTTGTGTGTGTGTCTTGGAGAATGAGGGAACGAGGGGTGGGGGAACGAATACGGGCTCTGGGGGGTGGTATGTATAGGACTAAATGTAGGAATCAGGTGGTGTATGGGAGTACTTGGGGGATAGCTTTTTCGGATGAGTATAGGGATATGGTATTGTGTGATTTGTTGCGTGCATAGGTAAGAGGGCTGGACATTTTGGATGATAATGGGTGTATGGTTGTGCGGGGTTCAGGGAGGGGGGCAGGGGAGTTTCATGTGTGTGTTATGAGTGTTGGGCGATCAGGTTTAGCAGTGTATGAGTGGAGTATCTGGGTTGGGGGGGGTGAGGGTGACTGGGATGACTTTGAGTTCATAATGATGTGACGGGTGACAATGGTAGTTTTGATCATGTCTGTGTGTTAAGGATGCTGGTGATCAGACTTATGATGGAGGGGGGGACGGGTGGTTTGGGTGTTATTATTTTTATTTTTTATTAGTTTTTATTTTTAAATGCAAGGGATATGAGTGGGTTTACCCGAGTCCTTGACTGTGTGGGCGTTGAGATGTCATGAGGTTGGTGTGCATGTATTGTGTGGGTGTGTGGTGCTTGTCAGAAGGTTGTCTTTGATTTGTGGACTTTTAATTAGCCTTATGTAACTGTGAGGTATCATTGATATCTGAAGGCTTTTCTATGCATGGGGATGAAAACCTATTGCACTATATGTATTGATTATTGAGGTGGCAATGGTATTGAAATGTGGAGTGGGCGTACCGTGGAGTTGGTGAGTAAGCTAGGATCTTTTAAGAGGATTATGGTATAGGCTTACTTATTCATATCAATCATGGGTTTATTTGTCCTTTATTGATGTGTGTAATGTTTGATGTGTATTGTAAAGTTAACCCTTTCTAGCAATTGTTCTTCTCAATTGAGGGTAAGGGGTGACTGGGGTATGTGGGGGGGGGTCACCTTGCTTGGTGAATCAAGGTGCAATACAGTACATGACATCTGTCTTAATGAAAAGTAGATACGGGTCTGGTTTATACAGGTCTTTGACAGATTGTGTCTTTTGTTTTGTTATTAGTTAGTAATGCATACTGGGGTGGAGGGGAGGGTATGCCTGTCATTTTGTTTGCACATGTTTGTGTATGTTATTTTTTAGTATGGTATGTTGTTTAAGGCTAAGACATATAAGGGTTTGTGGTCCTTTGTGATCATATTATTAGTATTCTATTTTGTCAATGTTATTTAATTATTTTATTTATTTCTTATTGGGTAGGAAAGCAGTATATGTCAGTGGGCTGTGGAAGGTTCTGTTAATGGACTGTTGTATTTATATCTATTCAGTGTTATTAGCTTGTTTTTGTTTGTAGGTGATTGATGTATGTAATGTTTATGATAACCATGAATATCCGGCATCATTTGGTTTAAAAGTATTAATTTTTGAGTGTTCGACTGTATATTTTCATGGAAGGAGTCTTTCCATGCTATTGTGATGTTTTGTGCATATAGATTTAGGTTTTTGTGATTTTGTTATGCCCTTACTTGCAGGAAGGGTGTAATGTAGTCAGGGTGCTGTGAGGTCTACCTAAGCAGCCACACCTGCCGTTCGGATTAAGGCTCAGGTCTTTTGTCTTGAACTAGCGTCAGGTCGGCGTCAGGTCAAAGCACGTGGTACACTCCTCATTGGGGGGATGCTTGGAGGACTATATAAGGCCGAGGAAACAACTAGAAAGGTGATTCAGGCGGAGCTCTGGCCTGTGTGCGGAGCTCTGGGCTGGAGAGATTCTGGCGGAGCTCTGGCCTGGAGACAGCTTCGGGCAGAGCTCTGGCTGTGCAGAGCTGCTGGGCACGGTCTAACAGAGCGGCTGCCGGTGGCAGAGCTCTGGGAGAGGCTCTGAGAGTCTCTGTTGGAGACACTGGGCAGTTCTGTTGGAGCAGGTCTTGGGACCTGTGGCTAGAAGTGTGACTGAGTTCCTGTGGTGAACTGTCCTCTGAACTATATTGTAAGTTATATTATGTTTCGTCAGTTGATTGTATTCACTGTCTCCCTGCTTATATGTACAATCCCCATTTATCTAAACCCAATAGTGTTGTTCTCCTGTTCCCAAATATATTATTGTACAAGGACTTAATTTAATAATAAACTGTGTTTGTGTGGAATAGTAATATTCACTGTCCCCGTTATATTATTTATGCTTATACTTTATTTTATTATATTTTATTTTAGGTAGAGAGAGGGTGAGTAGTGTGGTGGTAATGAGAGGTGATGGTGTATTCACCAGTGACCTCACATTACCTCCGCTCCTGTCAACGTCACCTCTCCTGCCTACTCACTCCCTCCGTTTACTCCCATATTCCCCGATTATCTCTTATTTCCATACCCCCCCCTACATGACAAGGGGTCAATTTGGTATTTGTATTGTACATTGTTTGATTTCAAATAAAATAAAAAAAAAATACTGGTTGTTGTTCTCGACTTTGATTTTGCATAAGAAAAGAAATACTTTGGGTTTCTTTCAATTCATTTATGGCTTTTAGTTCTTCCCGCGTTTCTTGATTCCTGTAAGATTCCTTTAGTTTTAATTTGATGTTTGCTATTTCTCTGACTAGTGTCTCCCTTCGTATTTCAGATATATTGGCCTCCTGTAGCCGCTCCGTTATTCTTTGCCTTCGCCTGTATAGGGAGCGCCTCTCTCTTTCTAGTTTGCATCTTCTCCTCCTTTTCCTTAAGGGAATTTGCCTTGAGTAAACCTCTAGTGCCACAGAGTTAATTTGTTCTAGACATAGGTTAGGATCCGTGAGGCTTAGGCAATCTTCCCAGCTTATATCATTTAGGACTTGGTTTACTTGGTCCCACCTTATGTTTTTGTTATTGAAGTTGAATTTGGAGAAAGCTCCCTCGCGGCTGATCACATTTTGTTGATCTGGGGCTCCCCGCATGCATGTCTGGACCTCTACGTATTATGTTGTGATCTGAGTATATTGTTTTTGATATGATGACATTTCGTATCAGATCATCATTGTTGGTGAAGATGAGGTCCAGCGTATTCTCTAATCTTGTGGGCTCTACTATTTGCTGGTTTAAGGTGAACTTGGTGCAGAGATTTAAAAGTTCATGCATGTGTGAATTTTCATCTGAACTGCCTCCTGGTGTTATCTCTGCTACCACATTGTTTGCAATTTTCCTCCATTTTAGGTGCCTGAGGTTGAAATCCCCCAGTAGCAATGTTGGGGGCAGGAGATGGAAGATTTTCCAGACAGTGGTCAATTTTCAGAAGCTGTTCCTGGAATTGTTGAGACGTTGCATCCGGAGGCTTGTATACAACCACGATGACCAGGTTTTGATTCTCGACCTTTATTGCTAATACTTCAACTACATCATTTGAGGCATTTAGTAGTTCTGAACATATAAGTGACTGTGATATACAGGCCAACCCCCCCTTTTTTCCTGTTCACTCTGTCACACCTGTATAGGTTGTAGCTCGGGATTCATATTTCATTGTCCAAGTGATCTCTTATGTGGGTCTCTGGCACTCTCATAAAAAAAATAATTTAGGTCTTCAACTTTCAGTCTGGTTAGCGGCTTGCTAAAAACTGAGTCATACTGGGACTTTAGTAACTCACTCATTTCCTTGCTGTCATCTGTGTAAGACCCATCTCGTTTTAGTAGGGGCCCAATACTGGATGTTGTTCTCGACTTTGTTTTGGCATAAGAAAAGAAATACTTTGGGTTTCTTTCAATTTCATTTATGGCTTTTAGTTCTTCCCGCATTTCTTGAGTCCTGTAAGATTCCTTTAATTTTAATTCGATGTTTGCTATTTCTCTGATTGCTATAGGAATGCAGTTAGAAGCCTGAGTAGATCTATTACACACTATGATAACATGAACATAGATGAGTATGTTTATGGAGCAACTTGCAATGTGAACAGACTGACTGATGTTGTATTGGCCAGGCTTAGGCTTGGCTACAAGTACTTCTGGCAGTTTGGGAGACACACAGATGATGATCAAAGTAAATGCAAATTATGTGATCAGGCATATGGTCTATGTGCTTAATTGTTCACTTATTGAGGAATATAGAGATAGACAGTATAATAACCTATGTGACATGTCAAGATATCTTATTAATGAAAATAAGATACCAGTTATACTAAGCAAATTTCCTAAATTTGCTTGTAACAGATAAGTGAACTGTAGATATAAATCCAAATGTACAATTGTTAACCCTTTTGGGGCCTAGTGCCTAGGCCTTTTGTGTATCCATATGCTCTTGCGCTACCGTCCACAGGATGGATATGGGGTGCACAATAAACTAGCCACTTCGGTGGCAAAATCTAAATCTAATCTGACCAGTGCCTCCCTACGTATTTCAGATATATTGGCCTCTTGTAGCCGCTCTGTTATTCTTTGCCTTCGCCTGTATAGGGAGCGCCTCTCTCTTTCTAGCTTACAACTTCTCCTCCTTTTCCTTAAGGGAATTTGCCTTGAGCAAACCTCAAGTGCCACAGAGTTAATTTGTTCTAGACATAAGTTAGGATCCGTGATGCTTAGACTATCTTCCCAGTTTATATCATTTAGGACTTGGATTACTTGGTCTCACCTTATGTTTTTGTTATTGAAGTTGAAATTGGTGCAGAGATTTAAAAGCTCGTGTGTGTGCGAGTTTTCATCTGAGCTGCCTCCTGGTGTTATCTCTGCTACCACATTATTTGCAATATTCCTCCATTTTAGGTGCCTTAGGTTGAAGTCCCCCAGGAGCAAGATGTTTTTGGCCAGGGGCTGGAAGGTTTTCCAGACAGTGGTCAATTTTCAGAAGCTGTTCCTGGAATTGTTGGGACGCTGCATCCGGAGGCTTGTATACAACCACGATGACCAGGCTTTGATTCTCGATCTTTACTGTTAAAACTTCAACTACATCATTTGAGGCATTTAGTAGTTCTGAACATATAAGTGACTCTGTGATATACAGGCTAACCCCCCCTTCCTTTTGCCTGTTCACTCTGTCACATCTGTATAGGTTGTAGCCAGGGATCCATATTTCATTGTCCAAGTGATCCTTTATGTTGGTCTCTGTGAAAGCCGTAAACATTGCATTTGACCATGACACAATTTCACCACTACTTTTCACACAACCCACACATACACACACACACACACACACACACACACACACACACACACACACACACACACACACACACACACACACACACACGGAGGTGGCAAGAAAAGCACACATGAGCAGAGCGAAGCTACTGGTCATGGGAGATTTCAACCACAGGGAGATCGACTGGGAG
>WNWK01014424.1:0-51325 GCA_009830355.1 Cherax destructor | reverse complement strand
AACAGTGTTGTTCTGCGGGTTTGGGATACAGGGGTGGCAGCCTGGAGAAACGTGCTGATGGTCGTTAAAACAGACTGGAGGGGTTTAAATTTGTCCTCTATGTCGGCCTGGGACTTTTTTGGGCCGGGGTGGTATTGTGTGTGTGTGTTTAGTTAGTTACCTTTTTGTCCTAGGAAATGTCGATTAGACACTAGGCCTGTTTTGTGTGTGTGTGTGTGTGTGTGTAACGAAACACTTCGAAATGTTTCGGCCCCCGGCCAAAAACCCGGGCCCTCCGGCGTGAAGCAAGAGCGCTAGCCACCATGCCATCGGGGCGTGTGTGTGTGTGTGTGTGTGTGTGTGTGTGTGTGTGTGTGTGTGTGTGTGTGTGTGTGTGTATGTGTGTTTTATGTGTGTGTGTACTCACCAAGTTTGCGGGGGTCGAGACTCAGCTCCTGGCCCCTGTGTGTGTGTGTTTTATGTGTGTGTATGTGTTTTTTGGACACTTATGTACCATGGGGGAATCTTTATTGAGGAAACGTTTCGCCACACAGTGGCTTCATCAGCCCAATACAAAGCAGAAAGGGTGTAAGGAGGGGAATTATTTGAGGTAATCAATCAGGCCCTATGCTGTATTTTCCCAAGACTGATGGTCTGAACAAATCGTTTCCCAGGCTGAGGGGGGTTCCTCAATCCCCCTCCTCTCCTTACCTCAATCTCCCCCTTTTTACCTTTTTGCTTTGTTTTGGGACTGATGAAGCCACTGAATGCCGAAACGTTTCTTCAACAATGATTCCCATATGGTACATAAGTGTCTCAGTCTTCAACCATTAATCAGTATATTAGGTATTAAAGTATTTTTTTGACTGGTGGTGTACAGGTGACATCAGCCTTAATGACCCTCGTGTAGTGATAGACTTTAAACCCCATTAACCAACCAACCAGTCTTAATGCCCCTCGTGTAGTAGATAGATTTTTTAAACCCATTAACCAACCATCCAGTCTTAATGACCCTGGTGTAGTAAAAGATTTTAAACCCCATTAACCAACCAACCATTGAACCAATATATTAACATTAATAATAACAATAATAATAATATATTATACTTCAGGTCTGGTCATTACCTTCATTGGTATGGGTGAACATGGGTTCAAGTCCCAGGAGCTGCAATTTCATCGGGTCCCAGCCTGATAGGCTGGGGCCCTCTTTTGCTTGCGGGGATTTCTTCTGCTCAACACCTGCCTGCTGTGCTGTCTGCTGCAAGTGAGTCTGCTGACCCCCTGTGTACCTGTTGTCCATTTTATGTGCCCCTGTGTACCTGTTGTCCACTTCTGTGTCCCTGTGTACCTGTTTTTGGGTCCACCTCTGTGTCCCTGTGTGCCTGTTGCCCACCTCTGTGCCCCTGTGTACCTGTTGTCCACCTCGGCCCCTGTATGCCTGTTGTCCCCCCTCTGTACCCCTGTGTACCTGTTGTCCACCTCTGTCCCCCGTGTACCTGTTGTCCACCTCAACTGTCCCCTTGTATACCTTTTGTCTCCCCTAACCCCCCTTGTGTACATGTTGTCCACCTAAACTGTCCCCTTGTGTACCTGTTGTTTGCCTCAACGGTTATTGTGTACCTGTTGTCAGCCTCAACTGTGTTCTTGTGTACCTGTTGTCAGCCTCAACTGTGCTTTGGTACCTGTTTCAGCCCCCAACCGGTTCCTTGTATCCCTGTTATCCACCCCCAACTGTCCCCTTTTTGTACCTGTTATCCACCTCAACTGTGCTCTTTTGTACCTGTTATCCCCCTAACTGTCCCCTTGTGTACCCGTTGCCCCCCTCAACTGTATCTCAATCTTTACCAAGTCAGGGAATATTTTGCCATCATTGTCATATATCCCCCCCTGACTATATGGTGGTGCGGGTGTGTGTATACTCCCTAACTGGGGTTGCAGGGGTCGAGTTAAAAACTCCTGGCCCCGAATCTTCCCTGGTCGCTACAAAGATCCCCCCCCCCCTTATGTGTATGTGTACATATAGCTGCATATATATATGTTCGTGAAACGTCTAATTTATCCCCACAGGAAGGGAACGTCTCTAAAACGAGAAAGCTCTGTTGTCCCCCTCCCGTGAGACCCCAACAGAGGACAAAACAGAAGTACAACAGGGCAACAACAGGACCCCAGCGTCTCCCACAAACCAGAAGATCACCAACCAGCTTGAGGAACAAACACAGAGCCGGGAAAAAAGAACAGGAAGAACAGGAGGTTCAGAAGGTTCTGGTGGTCCAGTCCAACATTTCCCCAAATTTATTGAAGACAGGGAGATGAGGACGAGGACTTGGGACTCAAATGAGTACATTGATGAGGTTGGTCAGGAAAGGGCCCCTCCAAGACGGAACCTTGAACCCTTCCAAATAACTCCAGGCCTGCCTTTTTCTCATAGTCATAAACCCCCGGTAAGTGAACCCTTGGGGTGTTTACACATTCATAACTCCACGGTAAGTGAACCCTGGGGTGTTTACAGTCATAACTCCGCAGTAAATTTAACCCCCGGGGTGTTTACACAGTCCTTTAAATCCACGGTAAGTGAACCCCTGGGGGGGTTTCACAGTCATAACTCTACAGTTCGCGAATGTGAAATTAATGGGGAGAATCACATCGGGGGAGGACCAAACGGGGCTTCAAACAGACCTGGGCAAGCTTGACATCTGGGCAACACCCAAACTGAATTCAATCCCACCAAATGCAAATTCATGAAGACGGGGGAAGGGCAAAGAAAACCGCTGACAGAGTACAGGCTAGGTGGACAAAGGCTACAAACCTCGGCAAAGGGGTGAGTATAACGCCAAGAAGTCTCCGGAGGCACACATCAACCAGATAACTTCGGCAGCAAAATGGGCGACTGGCAAACCTAAGATTAGCGTTCCGTTACCTTAACAAGGAATCGTTCAAGACCGCACCGTGTCGTGGGGCCCATACTAGAATATGCAGCACCAGTCTGGAACCCACACCTGGTCAAGCACGTAAAGAAACTAGAGAAAGTAAAGGTTTGCACAAGGTTAGTTCTACAACTCGGGGGTCTGTCCTATGAAAAAAGGTTGGGGGAAATAGGACTAACAACACTGGAGGAAAGAAGGGTCAGGGGAACATGATAACCACTTTAAAATTGGGGGAATCGACAAGGTAGACAGTGACAGGATGTTCCAGAGAGGGAACACAGAAACAAGGGGACACAACTGGAAGCTGAAGACTCAGATGAGTCAAAGGGATTTTAAAGGAAGCATTTCTTCAGCCACAGAGTAGTCAGGAAGTGGAATAGTCTAGAGAAAGATATAGTGGAGGCAGGAACCATACATATTTTTTAAGACAAGGTATGATAAAGCTCATGGAGCAGGAGAGCAGAGACCCAGAAAAGGGACAGCAAAAAAGGGGGGCCAGGAGCGGGAGCCTGGCCCCTGCAACCATAATTGGGGTAGTACAGTAAATTAACCCTGGGGTGTTTCACAGTCTAACTCCACGGTAAGTGAACCCTGGGGTGGAAATAAATGGAAAAATACCGACACAATGGAAAAAAAATACATAAGCAGTATAATGTTATCCTTTATTGACCGTTTCGCCCACGCAGTGGGGTTTATCGAAATCACAAACAGATCTACCTGGATAAAAGATACATAGTATTTATAGGATTTAGTCGGGGGGGAGAATTTTTTCAGGTGGAGAATGTTGCATGTGACAGTCTTCAAAGTAGTGTGATAGTTTAAAACCTTGTAGTGGTTGAAGGTTAATCAAAAATAGAGTATTTATAACAATGTACTCTCATGGCTGCCCTTAACAACAACGACAAAAAAACAAATTATAAATGACTGAACCAAACAAACATAGTATTTAATCCTCCTACTGCCCCCAAACCCCCCTTACATTCCCCCTTTTTCTAAATTACATTATATCATCCAACCTTATAAATCCAACCTATCTGGAGGTTTGACAACCCCTGCTGGAACGCCGGGGGTTGGGGGGGTTGCACTTCCAAGGTCCTCTTCTCTCACCCGGCTTTTTCCCTTTAGCAAACCCCCCGGGGAGGTTCTTCCTGTATGCAAACCCTCCTTTTAAAGTTTTTTTACCATTATTATTTGTTGTGGGCATTTCCCTCAAAAACCACTCCTTACTGCTTCTGGTACTGTTGGAATCAGTGGTTGCTCTCCACTCCTAAACCTTGGAATGAGCTGATCTATATGCCTTTTCCATATCATGTTCCCAAAACCCCTTTTAATTAACACTTTGTAATTCCAAACCCCCTAATACCTCCAAATTTTTCCTTCCCCCCAAGGGTCCCCTTTTCCCAAAGTTCCTTGCATACACAGCATCATCAATTTTTTAAAATGCTTCACCACCCCTTTGAAAGTCACCAGCAGGAAATGTCAGGCATGACATTTGAAACCAACAGGGATTTTGGGAAATTCCTATGAAATATCATTTCTGCTGGTGTCTTATTAGTGGAGGAATGAACAGTTTTCCTATGGTTATATCAGAACCTACATAATCTGGTATTGAGAGATTCTTTTGTAAACTTGTGTAACCCTTCCTTTGATGTACTTACCGCCCTCTCTGCCAGACCATTTGATGATGGATGGTATGGGGCTGGAGTAACATGTTCAATACTATTCTTACTAAAGAAGGCTTCCAGCTCTTGTGATACAAAGTATGCAGCATTATCTGACACAACTATGTCTGGTAACCCAAAATTACAAAAGGATTTCCTCAGTAATTCAGTAGTAACTGTGGATCTCATAGAACTAGTGATTTGCACATCTAAGAATTTTGAAAAGGAATCCACAATTACCAAAAAATATTTGCCCTCAACTGGACCTGCATAGTCTATATGCACTCTAGACCATGGTTTCCCAGTGCTGGGCCAAGATAGGACAGGAGATGAATTTGGCTTAAAATTCTGAAAACAAATGGGACAACTCTTTGTCACTTCTGCAATGTCTTGGTCCATCTTTGGCCACCAGACCCACTGCCTAGCTTTTGCTTTCATAGCATTGATACCATTATGACCTATATGCAGATGCTCCAATACCTTACATCTCAATTTTACAGGCACTACCACTCTATTCCTATACAATAATACATCATCATGAACAGTCAGATCTGATTTGACTGAATTATAGTCAGATAAAAATACACTATTTTTTACATCATCCATATTTAACATTATTTACTACTTGGGATAATACAGCATCTATCCCAGTTTCCTCTTTGATTTTGTCAAATGATAAATGTTGGAAATCGAGGGACTCTACTAATCTCACATATTTCGAAGGTGTACCTGACTCTAAGCTGTGATCTTCAATAGGTAATCTACTAAATGCATCTGCAATAACATTTTCCTTGCCAGCCTTGAATAACAATTCATAATCATACTGAGCTAATAACAGAGCCCAACGCTGAATTCTGGCATTTGCATTTACTGGAATATGTTTCCCTTTACCAAACAACCCTAGCAATGGTTTATGATCTGTGCGAGCAACAAACTTTCTCCCTAGCAAAAAATATCTGAATTTCTTAACAGCATACACCAAAGCTAGACCTTCTTTATCAAGCTGAGAATAATTCTGTTCTGCTGGAGAAAGTTTCTTACTAGCAAAATACACAGTTTTTTCCTGGCCATTTACAACCTGGATTAACACACATCCAACACCCACAGAAGAAGCATCAACCTCAATTATTAATGGATGCTCTCCTGTAAAATTAGTCAACAAAGCTGAACACACTAATTGTTTTTTAATCCTTTGAACAGCTTCCTCTTCCACTGAAGACCACTCAAATGTAGCCCCTTTTTTAACAAATCATACAGTGGTGCCAAAATTAAAGAAAAGTTCTTAATGAATTTACAATAATATGTCACCATCCCCACAAAGGACTGAACTTCTACGGATGTAGGTGAAGGTAAATTCACAAGAGCCTCCACCTTCTGAAAAGAAGGTTTAATACCTTCCCCTGAAATTTCATAACCCAGATATTCAATAGATCTGGTTTTCAACACTGACTTATCCTTATTCAGTACTACATTATGCTCTTGTAAAATACTCAACACCTGCCTGAGTCTAACATCATGCTCAGCTTCTGTGGCACCACATATTATGATATCATCTAAATAGGATGCAACCCCATCCAGTTTAACAAACAATTGGGAAATAAATTTCTGGAAAATACCAGGAGATGAGGAAATTCCAAATGGTAATCTCTTATATTTAAAAAGTCCCTGTGGGTATTAATTACTAAAAGTTGTTGGCTCCTCTCATCTACAAGTATCTGTAAATAAGCATCCTTTAAATCTAATTTTGTAATATTTTACCTTTACCCACTACAGACAATAATTCCTCAATCCTGGGTAAAGGATATCTTTCACAATGAATTTGTTGATTTACATATTTAAAATCCCCACAAATTCTCATAGACTTAGAGTCAGCCTTTAATACTGGTACAATAGGTACAGACCATACACTATGCGATATAGGCTCAATAATGCCTTTCTGCACTATTTTTTTCTAATTCTTCCTCAATCATCTCTTTGTGAAAGAATGGTACTGGCCTTGCTTTCACAAACTTAGGGACAGCATCACTTTTCACATGAATTTTGGCCACAAAGCTAGAGATAGGTTTACTAGAATCTACCCTAAAATTATCTAACATTTCTTCAGCACTGTCTAGTTTGTTAATTTTGGTAGATTCATCCAATCCAGCAAGGTAAATCCCTACCTTTTTCATGAGGTCTTTCCCACACAAGTTACTATTATTGGATTTCACTACATAAAACACTTGTGACACCTCTAATTTATTATATCTTACCAGCAAAACCACCTGTCCCAGAAGGTTTATTTTCCAATTATCATATGCAGTTACCCTCCTAGAACATGGTTCAATGTGCCCCTTTACTGCCTCTACCCAGTCTTTGGATATAGTCAAGATGGACGCCCCACTGTCAATCTCAAAAGGTACCTTTTTATTGTTAATGATAAACCCATATTTCTCTGCCTTCATGGAAAACACTCTATCCTCTAAGGCATATAAGCTCATCACTTCCTCATCCGCTGAACTATCACCACCATCCAGCACCGTAACTGACTTTGTTCTAGGATATCTCGGTGACTGCTGTGTCCGTGCTGTCCTGTTTTTGTCAATACTCGATTTTGATACAGCCTTAGGAGACACTTTTGAAGATTTCTCGCTACACACTCTTCTCAAGTGGCCTTTCTTATGACACTTATTACAGAAAAGTCTTTAAACCTACAAGTACTACTACTATGCTGGAACCCACAATGTTTACATTTCACAGCATTAATCATTTGTACCGCAGGAGCAGAGTTCTGATCTGTAACAAATGCCTGTTCCAAGTTCAAAAGTTTGTCATATAGTTTTGCAGACTGCACACTTTGCAGATCCAAATTTTCTGCAATTAGGTGAGGAAAATACACTTCATCCACCACCGCTATAAACAACTGGTCCCTCACTCTACCTGGAGTCTACCTGGAGAGAATTCCAGGGGTCAACACCCCCGCGGCCCGGTCTGTGACCAGGCCTCCTGTTGGACCAGAGCCTGATCAACCAGGCTGTTACTGCTGGCCGCACGCAGTCCAACGTACGAACCACAGCCCGGCTGATCAGGTACCGACTTGAGATGCCTGTCCAGTGCCTGCTTGAAGACAGCCAGGGGCTTGTTGGTAATCCCCCTGATGTATGCTGGGAGGCAGTTGAACAATCTTGGGCCCCTCACACTTATTGTGTTGTCCCTCAACGTGCTAGTGGCACCCCTGCTCTTCATTGGGGGATGTTACATCGCTGCCGAGTCTTTTGCTTTCGTAGGGAGTGATTTTTGTGTGCAAGTTTGGTACTAAGCCCTCGAGAATTTTCCATGTGTATATAATAATGTATCTCTCCCGCCTGCGTTCTAGAGAGTACAGGTTTAGGAACTCAAGCTTCCCAGTAGTTGAGGTGGTTTATCGCACTTATGCGTGCGGTGAAGGTTCTCTGCACATTTTCAAGGTCAGCAATTTCACCCGCCTTGAAAGGTGCAGTTAGTGTGCAGCAATATTCCAGCCTAGATAGAACAAGCGATCTGTAAAGTGTCAACATGGGCTTGGCATCCCTGGTTTTGAAGGTTCTCATTATCCATCCTGTCATTTTTCGAGCAGATGCAATTGCTACATTGTTATGGTCCTTGAAGGTGAGATCCTCTGACATAATCACTCCCAGGTCTTTGACATTAGTTTTTCGCTCTATTGTGTGGTTGGAATTAGTTTTGTACTCCGATGAGATTTTAATTTCTTCACGTTTTCCGTATCTGAGTAATTGAAATTTCTCCTCATTGAACTTCATATTGTTTTCTGCAGCCCATTTAAAGATTTGGTTTATGTCTGCTTGGAGTCTTGCAGTGTCTTCAATGGTGGACACTGTCATACAGATTCGGGTGTCATCTGCAAAGGAAGACACAGCACTGTGGCTTATATCCCTGTCAATGTCTGGGGTCAAATTGTCCCCCAAAGGTACAGTTCACAGCCAACGCTTTTAAATCTGTATATAATTCATGCAAGGACTCGTCCTGTCGTTTCTTCCTCTGCTGAAAAGCCAACGAACTGCGGTGGTAGGCTGGTTTCACTGCATAATAACTTTTCAGTGCTGCGACCAAGTCGTCGTAACTTTTCGTGTGTGGTAATTCTGGTGCACACACATTACCTAAAACACTAAGTTTCTGATCCCAGTGACACTAGCAAGAAATTCCTCTTGTTATCTTGCTCTTTAATTCCTTAGTGACCGAAATTGGCCTCCAACAAGCTTAGCCAAAGCTCCAAAGAAATCTTATGTGGGTCGAATGGCTCCAACCTTCCTTGTGACGTCGCCATGCTCGCCACTTGTTGCTGCTGCTGTAGATTCTTAATAATCACCGCTCTGCTGCAACGTTCTGGGCTGCCAATATCCCTACTACTTCAGGTCATATTGGCCCACTATCCTTAGCTCTGATGATCCCATCCTCGTCTCCACTGTAGTGGTTGTAGGTTAATGAAAGCCAGAGTAACCATAACAAATGTACGCTCCATAACAACAACAACAATAACAACAACTATAAATGACTGAACCAAACAAACATAGTATTTAATCCTCCTACTGCTCCCAACCCCTTACAATTACCATAACCGAACACACATCCATTATGCACCCACCCCTTACACATTTTACATACGGTAAGTTTACTGTTGTTCTTTCGTACCTTAGTACAGTGTATACATATGTCTGATGGTGTCTGAGATATTAAGAGTGGTTCTATTGTCTCACATTGACCTATCTGCACTCTCTCCAGATCTCCAGGTATCTGTGCATTACATATAGATTTAAGATTATCATTACTAGCTACTAGACCGTCATTATCACCGTGACTTATCTTTTTGTTTTGTGTTTTGCACCTGTACCATAGTTTGAGGTCCTGGATTAGTATGGATATCACCACTTAATAGCGCCACTATAAAAGCTGTGCGCCACTGTTT
Organism: Cherax destructor; assembly: GCA_009830355.1. NCBI lineage: Eukaryota > Metazoa > Arthropoda > Malacostraca > Decapoda > Parastacidae > Cherax > Cherax destructor. The sequence continues at coordinate 41,819 of WNWK01014424.1, read as the reverse complement.
TTGTTTGGATATGCGGGGTTGCCATACCTTGCGGTGATAATGGCACTTACGTTTCTGGTATGATGGCCAGTATTGGGCTTTCACTTTCCAGGAAGCTATCACCTCATTCACCTTTTCCAGTCCCCATGACTGATTTCCTTCTTCAGAGAAATGCAGTATAATGATAAATATAATTATGGCAGTCTGAACCGCTCTTAAGCCAGCCATGTTCACTCTTCACTCTTTATCACTTCACAACAAAAATTTGTTTTCTTTTCTTTATTTTTTTATTAAAAAGAAACCACTGATCCTATCAGACACCTAGCAATGCCAAGTAGCTACTCTAGAAATCACCACTGATTACTATTAAATTTCTTGTTAACACATACCCCCCTTACCCCTTACTTGAAACTCCCTTCAGTCCTCACTTCACAGTCCGGCTTCACCTATCACACTTCTTGCTCATTTCCATCCTGGCAGGGTAAGAAAAAGTTTTAATCAATGGTGATGTACTTCCAAAGCCCCATCAATCCCATTTAGCGGGGCTCGTCGTGTTGTTGACTGGTCCTCGTAGAGTTGATGTGTCAGCCATTTTTAAAAGCAGTGAGGGAAAAAACGGCCACTGCCCCTGACAGATTCCTTGGAGTTTTGTCGTTAGATTTGTCGTTTTCTCCTTGTTTCCCTCCTAATGTACACTGGTCAGTTAATATGGAAGTCAGCTATTAAAAAGTATCCTTGGCTAATCCACTTTCTTCCCGCCTTTAGCACTGAGGGAAAGAACCGCCGCTATAGCCTGACAGTTTCCTTGGAGTTTGTTTTGTAAATTTAGCGGTTTCTCCTGACATGTCAAGATATCTTATTAATGAAAATAAGATACCAGTTATACTAAGCAAATTTCCTAAATTTGCTTGTAACAGATAAGTGAACTGTAGATATAAACCCAAATGTACAATTGTTAACCCTTTTGGGGCCTAGTGCCTAGGCCTTTTGTGTATCCATATGCTCTTGCGCTACCGTCCACAGGATGGATATGGGGTTGAAATAAATGGTATAAAAATACTGACACAATGGAAAATAAACACATAGCTAGTAGAGTGATCTTATTGACAATGTTTCGCCACGCAGTGTTTATCGAGTCACAAACAGATCTGTTTGTGACTTGATAAAGCCCATTGCGTGGGCGAAACGTTGTCAATAAAGGATCACATTATACTGCTTATGTGTTTATTTTTCCATGGATATGGGGTGCACAATAAACTAGCCACTTAGGTGGCAAAATCTAAAATCTAATCTATCCTGTGTTTCCTCCCATTAATCCCCCCCATTAACACTGTTGCAGTTGATATGATGGTCAGCGACAGGGAGGAGCTGCTGACCACAGAGAGGAGTACAAGATCGGCAAGTACAGGGACATAAGCCAACAGTATAAATTTGTCCCAGTGGGATCGGACCTTGGGAGCGTGGGGAAAAATGCAACACGTTTCCTTAAAGAGCTGGGTTCCAGACTCATCGACACCACCAGGGACCCAAGGGCAGCCACGTTCATGTTCCAGCGTCTCAGCGTGGCCATCCAGAGGGAAACGCATGCTGCATACTCGGCTCGCGTCCGGCTTCGGAGGAGCTGGAGGAGATTCATAATCTTTGACATATTGTACCATTGTATTCATGTTCATGTTTGTGTGTTTTATAAATGTATTCTGTCTATTAATAAAGCATTTATATGTATGTATGTTTTATATAGGATGGTGGTAGGAGAAGTGGAATATTCAAACGGCTTCAGGAAGAAATCCAAATATTCTTCCTTGATGCCTTTTATCCACTTCTGAGGCTATGGGTCCCACAATTTGCACCAGAGGTGGACCCCATTCTTATTATAAAAAAAAAAAAAAAATATATATACATATATACGTATCTTTGAAGAGTTCGAGAGTATCTACTCTCTGAGCCCGGCCATGGGCCAGGCTCGTCTGGTGCTTGCCTGGTCAACCAGGCTGTTGCTGCTGGAGGCCCGCTGCCCCACATATCCATCACAGCCTGGTTGATCTATCACCTGGTGAAGATATTTGTCCAGTTTCCTCTTGAAGGCTCTCGCAATGGGTCGTGGTGGTCACAATAGACGGTACTCTTAAGGCGCCACTGTTACAACGGCAACTGTTACGTTCATTATAGACGCTCTCCCCAACAGAACTAATGCCATGTGTAGCAGTGTACTAAGGAAACATCGTAATTAACAACTGTAGCTTAATTCAAAGTGAAACTGGACGGGACTCGAACCCGAGGCTGCGAGTTGTTCTGCAGTTCTCATTGTTTTATTCACCGTTATTTTAACTACCTCCTTTTATTCACTGTTATGCTTACCTTCATTTTTTTCATCAACGGCTTTCCGAAGCCTCATAACCCTCACCTAGCTCCCTCTCGCTTCCTCCCCGTATTCTCCACCTCCTCCGTCTCTCTCCCCTGGCGTCCTCTACGCCCTCATCCCACCCTCCTTATAACCCCCCTCCCCTCCTCTCCCTGGAGACGGATCCTCCCTCCCCTCCCCCCACACACTCATTCACCAGACCCCGCCGGCTACAACCACGCCTTGTATATGACGCAGAGTGGTGGGGGTGGGGATAAGAGGGGGGAGGAGAGGGTTTGGGGTTACGGGGGTAGGGATGGATATCATCCGAGGGGAAAATTTAAAGAACATTTCTAAGTCTACCGAGCTTATCTGGAAAACAAGAACGAATTAAGAAAATAGATTTTTCTCTCCTTATCCTCTTTCGAGATTTCTACCATGTTCCCCATCTCCCTATCCTCTCTTCTCAACTCTCTTCCTCTCTCCGCATTCTCTTCCTCCCCTCTTCCTCTCTCCGCATTCTCTTCCTCCCCTCTTCCTCTCTCCGCATTCTCTTCCTCCCCTCTTCCTCTCTCCGCATTCACTTCCTCCCCTCTTCCTCTCTCCGCATTCTCTTCCTCCCCTCTTCCTCTCTCCGCATTCTTCCTCTCTTCCTCCCTCTTCCTTCTCTCCGCATTCTCTTCCTCCTTCTCTCATCTTTCCTCTCTCCGCATTCTCTTTCCTCTCTCTCCGCATTCTCTTCCTCCCTCTTCCTCTCTCGCATTCTCTTCCTCCCTCTTCCTCTCTCCATTCTCTTTCCTCCCTCCTTCTTCTCTCTCTCCGCATTCTCTTCCTCCCCTCTTCCTCTCTCCGCATTCTCTTCCTCCCCTCTTCCTCTCTCCATTCTCTTCCTCCCTCTTCCTCTCTCCGCATTCCTTTCCTCTTCCCTCCCTTCTCCTCCTCTCTCTCGCATTCTCTTCCTCCCCTCTTCCTCTCTCCGCATTCTCTTCCTCCCCTCTTCCTCTCTCCGCATTCTCTTCCTCCCCTCTTCCTCTCTCCGCATTCTCTTCCTCCCTCTTCCTCTCTCCGCATTCTCTTCCTCCCCTCTTCCTCTCCGCATTCTCTTCCTCCCTCTTCCTCTCCGCATTCTCTTCCTCCCCTCTTCCTCTCCGCATTCTCTCTCTCTTCCTCCCCTCTTCCTCTCCGCATTCTCTTCCTCCCCTCTTCCTCTCCGCATTCTCTTCCTCCCCTCTTCCTCTCCGCATTCTCTTCCTCCCCTCTTCCTCTCCGCATTCTCTTCCTCCCTCTTCCTCTCCGCACATTCTCTTCCTCCACTCTTCCTCTCCGAATTATCTTCCTCCACTCTTCCTCTCGCATTATCTTCCTCCACTCTTCCTCTCCGCATTATCTTCCTCCACTCTTCCTCTCCGCATTATCTTCCTCCACTCTTCCTCTCCGCATTCTCTTCCTCCACTCTTCCTCTCCGCATTCTCTTCCTCTCCGCATTCTCTTCCTCCACTCTTCCTCTCCGCATTATCTTCTCTCTCTCTTGCATTCTCTTCCTCCACTCTTCCTCTCCGCATTCTCTTCCTCCACTCTTCCTCTCCGCATTCTCTTCCTCCACTCTTCCTCTCCGCATTATCTTCCTCCACTCTTCCTCTCCGCATTATCTTCCTCCACTCTTCCTCTCCGCATTCTCTTCCTCCACTCTTCCTCTCCGCATTCTCTTCCTCCACTCTTCCTCTCCGCATTATCTTCCTCCCTTCTTCCTCTCCGCATTATCTTCCTCCCTTCTTCCTCTCCGCATTCTCTTCCTCTCCGCATTCTCTTCCTCCACTCTTCCTCTCCGAATTATCTTCCTCCACTCTTCCTCTCCGCATTCTCTTCCTCCACTCTTCCTCTCCGCATTCTCTTCCTCCACTCTTCCTCTCCGCATTATCTTCCTCCCTTCTTCCTCTCCGCATTCTCTTCCTCCACTCTTCCTCTCCGCATTCTCTTCCTCCACTCTTCCTCTCCGCATTCTCTTCCTCCCCTCTTCCTCTCCGCATTCTCTTCCTCCACTCTTCCTCTCCGCATTATCTTCCTCTCCGCATTCTCTTCCTCCACTCTTCCTCTCCGCATTATTTTCCTCCACTCTTCCTCTCCGCATTATCTTCCTCCACTCTTCCTCTCCGCATTATCTTCCTCCACTCTTCCTCTCCGCATTATCTTCCTCCACTCTTCCTCTCCGCATTATCTTCCTCCACTCTTCCTCTCCGCATTATCTTCCTCCACTCTTCCTCTCCGCATTCTCTTCCTCACCTCTTCTTATAGGATTGTCTTCCTGTGTTTTGTATTTGTCTCAGCAACTGATGTTTGTCACAAATAAACATGTTATTTCCGGGTTGCCCACTGACAGGTCTCCATATCTGGCAGCAAAAATTTCCGTTTTCTATTGAGGCGACTTTTGTGCTTATTTTGGTATCATCCTTTGTGGTGATGGTTAAGAGGGATGATGTGATGGTGGGTGGTGAAGGTGGTTGTGATGGATGGTGATGGTAGATGGTGGTGGATGATGATGGTTGGTGATGGTGGGTGGTGAAGGTAGTTGTGATGGTGGATGGTGATGGTAGTTATGGTGGATTTTGGTGATGGTGGATGATGGGTGGTGATGGTAGTTGTGATGGTGGGTGGTGATGGTAGTTGTGGTGGGTGGTGATGGTAGTGATGGTGGATGGTGATTGTAGTTGTGGTGATGGTAGTTATGGTGGATTTTGGTGGTGATGGTGGATGATGATGGGTGGTGATGGTGGATGATGGGTGGTGATGGTAGTTGTGATGGTGGGTGGTGATGGTAGTTGTGATGGTGGATGGTGATTGTAGTTGTGATGGTGATGGTAGTTATGGTGGATTTTGGTGGTGATGGTGGATGATGATGGGTGGTGATGGTAGTTGTGATGGTGGGTGGTGATGGTAGTTGTGATGGTGGGTGGTGATGGCAGTTGTGATGGTGGGTGGTGATGGCAGTTGTGATGGTGGGTGGTGATGGTAGTTGTGATGGTGGATGGTGATGGTGGATGGTGATGGTGGATGGTGATGGTGGGTGGTGATGGTGGGTGGTGATGGTAGTTGTGATGGTGGATGGTGATGGTAGTTGTGATGGTGGGTGGTGATGGTAGTTGTGATGTGGTGGTGATGGTAGTTGTGATGGTGGGTGGTGATGGTAGTTGTGATGGTGGGTGGTGATGGTAGATGGTGATGGTGGGTGGTGATGGTAGATGGTGGTGTATGGTGATGGTAGTTGTGATGGTGGATGGTGATGGTACATGGTGATGGGTGGTGATGGTAGATGGTAGTGATGGTGGATAGTGATGGTGGATGGTGATGGTAGTTGTGATGGTGGGTGGTGATGGTAGTTGTGATGGTGGGTGGTGATGGTAGTTGTGATGGTGGGTGGTGATGGTAGTTGTGATGGTGGGTGGTGATGGTAGTTGTGATGGTGGGTGGTGATGGTAGTTGTGATGGTGGGTGGTGATGGTAGTTGTGATGGTGGGTGGTGATGGTAGTTGTGATGGTGGGTGGTGATAGTAATTGATTGGTGATGGTGGTGGATGGTGACGAAGGGTGGTAATGGTAGTTGTGATGGTGGGTGGTGATGATAAATTAATGGGGAAATACGAGTGCTTTGAATAAAGAGAGAGTGGGAAACAAGGGGAGCCTCCCAGCACCACAGTGTGAGGGAGACACGGGGTGCGTCGCAGCATCACACAGTGCTAGCCCAGGACGCCGTAAACACAGCCAGGAGGATAACTTTAATATGGTGTTGTAGATTATGCTGCCGCCGCCCCCAACACTACCACCACACCGTCCCCACCACCACCGACACGTTCTTCCTCCCCACTTCTGTACCTTCAGCCTCCTCCCCAGCATTCCCCCGACACCTCTCCTCACCCTCTCACGCCACACTGTTCTCCTGCCATTAATAATTTATGACAACCCCACTAAAACGTGGCTCACATAAACTCTTTGAATAAGAGCCTAGAAATAGGCTTATTAACACGTAACAAATTTTCAACAAGTGTCTTAAATGTACCTGAATAAATTATTATTAGTAGTAATAGTGGCATTGTATTTAAATATTCACCAAATATACTCCTGCTAGCTCTTATGGGACCAAGTACTTAGGATGTCTGTGTATTCATATGCTCTTGCGCTAAGGTCCACAGGACGCATATACGGGTCTACATACTATCTGTTATCTGTTGATGGCCTAGCCAATCAGGCTGTTGGTGTTGGAAGAGCGCAGTTCTAGGTAGGCATCTCAGCCAGACTGGAAGCGACTTGAAAAAAAAACAAGACTAAAATTCTCTATTCATGCCGGGTCACCATCTGGAAAAGACCCGGGCCGGGACAAGACCGGCGAACCTACAACAACAAATCTCTATTCAGGGTCTATCTGGAGGTTATTCCGGGGGTTAACGCCCCCGCTGCCCGGTCCTTAACTAGGCCTCCCGGTGGATCAAGCCCTAATCAACCAGGCTCTGAGTCTAACCGCTTGGTCCTCTAATACAGATGTTTGTGTTGTGGACCATTAACAAGGCCTCCTGGCTGATGGCCAGAACAAGCGGACTGTTGGTGTCAGCGCAAAGGACAACCAGTTTACCTAACACGCTGTAGGCTGACCCATGGTATTGTAGGAGAGTCGATGTTTTGAAAGCACATCATCAATTGTGATAAATGATTGACAAAACCAACAAGTTGAAAAATGACACACTTGTGCGGCATTTGAGAATCTTTACTGAGGAAACATTTCGCCACACAGATGTTTCATCAGTCCAATTCAAAGAACGGTGGAAAAGAAAGGAGTTTGAGGTAATCAGATTACCTCAAACTACTACTATTTTTATTTTTAAAGTTCTTCTTTCTATTGGACTGATGAAGCCACTATGTGGGGGGAAACGTTTCCTGAACAAAGATTCTCAAATATTGCACAAGTGTCTCACTGTCAGCATATTTCAAACACTTGCTAGCCATGACGTCACGGACTCCCGAATGCTCGCCACTGCGCTGTAATGCTAGACAGGGTCGAGTCAGGGCGGTTAGGACAGGAGACGCGGACAGCAGGTTGGGCTTCGACACGTATTTACCCAATAAATCACTCCGTATAACAGCCTACAACGAGTTTCTATTACCATCACTCCATCTAAGAAGAACCCGACATCATTCCACATCCATCAATTTCTTTCAAAACTTCTGAAGTGTATTAGTATGTACAAAAAGCCATGCAGGATAAATAATTACTCTTTATGACTTTAGAGAAAGACGCATTTTTGACCAATGACAAGTCACAAGTCAGTGCGACTTGTCGATGGTCCAAGTCGGACCGAAACGTCGTCGTAAGCTCCTCTCTATGTGCGGGTTATTTGTGTATTGTTTCAGTCACGGTATTGTGAATTTTTGTTCTTTTAGATTATATTTGAAATCTACATAGTTTTTTTTTAGGGTCTAACAGATGGTATTAGTAGGAACTTAAAAGTAGATGTTAGATGCTGACGAAGGTCACCGCAATTCAGACAACCGATGCTTCTGCGTCAGTATTCTAGCGATTTACACCCAAAAAAAATATTAAGGTATGCAACTCAGCATTATAGAGTGAAGGTGGCAAGTGGGAGAGTGAAGGTGGCAAGTGAGAGAATGAAGCCAGGTGTTAATGTCATAATGATGAAGCCAGGTGTTAATGTCATATTTATGAAGCCAGGTTTTAATGTCATAATTATGAAGCCAGGTGTTAATATCATAGTGAAGGGTGGCAAGTGAGAGAGTGAAAGTGGCAAGTGGGAGAGTGAAGGTGGCAAGGGAGAGTGAAGGTGGCCGGTGGGAGAGTGAAGGTGGCAAGTGGGAGAGTGAAGGTGGCAAGTGAGAGAATGAAGCCAGGTGTTAATGTCATAATGATGAAGCCAGGTTTTAATGTCATAATTATGAAGCCAGGTGTTAATATCATAGTGAAGGTGGCAAGTGAGAGAGTGAATGTGGCAAGTGGGAGAGTGAAGGTGGCAAGTGAGAGTGAAGGTGGCAAGTGAGAGAGTGAATGTGGCAAGTGGGAGAGTGAAGGTGACAAGTGAGAGTGAATGTGGCAAGTGAGAGAGTGAAGGTGGCAAGTGAGAGTGAAGGTGGCAAGTGGGAGAGTGAAGGTGGCAAGTGGGAGAGTGAATGTGGCAAGTGAGAGAGTGTATGTGGCAAGTGAGAGAGTGAATGTGGCAAGTAGGAGAGTGAAGGTGACAAGTGAGAGTGAATGTGGCAAGTGGGAGAGTGAAGGTGGCAAGTGGGAGAGTGAAGGTGGCAAGTGGGAGAGTGAATGTAGCAAGTGAGAGAGTGAAGGTGACAAGTGAGAGTGAATGTGGCAAGTGAGAGAGTGAAGGTGGCAAGTGAGAGAGTGAAGGTGACAAGTGAGAGTGAATGTGGCAAGTGAGAGAGTGAATGTGGCAAGTGAGAGAGTGAATGTGGCAAGTGAGAGAGTGAATGTGGCAAGTGGGAGAGTGAAGGTGACAAGTGAGAGTGAATGTGGCAAGTGAGAGAGTGAATGTGGCAAGTGAGAGAGTGAAGGTGACAAGTGAGAGTGAATGTGGCAAGTGAGAGAGTGAAGGTGACAAGTGAGAGTGAATGTGCAAGTGAAGAGTGAAGTGGCAAGTGGGAGAGTGAAGGTGGGAAGTGGAGAGTGAAGGTGGCAAGTGAGAGAGTGAAGGTGGCAAGTGGGGAGAGCAGAAGGTGGGGAAGTGGGAGAGTGAAGGTGGCAAGTGAGAGAGTGAAGGTGGCAAGTGGAGGAGGCAGAAGGTGGAAGTGGGAGAGTGAAGGTGGCAAGTGGGAGAGTGAAGGTGGCAAGTGAGGAGAGTGAAGGTGGCAAGTGAGAGAGTGAAGGTGGCAAGTGGGAGAGTGAAGGTGGCAAGTGAGAGAGTGAAGGTGGCAAGTGAGAGAGTGAAGGTGGCAAGTGAGAGAGTGAAGGTGGCAAGTGAGAGAGTGAAGGTGACAAGTGAGAGTGAAGGTGGCAAGTGAGAGAGTGAAGGTGGCAAGTGAGGAGAGGTGAAGGTGACAAGTGAGAGTGAAGGTGGCAAGTGAGAGAGTGAAGGTGGCAAGTGGGAGAGCGAAGGTGGGAAGTGGGAGAGTGAATGTGGCAAGTGAGAGAGTGAAGGTGACAAGTGAGAGTGAATGTGGCAAGTGAGAGAGTGAAGGTGACAAGTGAGAGTGAATGTGGCCAGTGGGAGAGTGAAGGTGGCAAGTGGGAGAGTGAAGGTGGCAAGTGAGAGAGTGAAGGTGGCAAGTGAGAGAGTGAAGGTGGCAAGTGAGAGAGTGAAGGTGGCAAGTGAGAGAGTGAAGGTGGCAAGTGAGAGAGTGAAGGTGACAAGTGAGAGTGAATGTGGCAAGTGAGAGAGTGAAGGTGACAAGTGAGAGTGAATGTGGCCAGTGGGAGAGTGAAGGTGGCAAGTGGGAGAGTGAAGGTGGCAAGTGAGAGAGTGAAGGTGGCAAGTGAGAGAGTGAAGGTGGCAAGTAAGAGAGTGAAGGGATGGGAGGGGGTGTCAATTATTAGCAGCGTATGAGAGGGGTCATGTCAGCCTAGCAGGAGGGTGGTGGGTGCCAGTGTTGTCTCAGAGACCCACCTTCCTCGCTCCATTATAAACTAGCTCAACGTATGCACCATTAACACGAGGCCCAGAGCATGCTGCTACGAGAGGGCGCGCGCACCCCCTTCCCTTACCAACACACACTTCACCCCAAGAAAATGGGCAGGTGAACTGCGAAAGGCAATTCAAATGAAACAAGAAAACAATACCGTTAATAACAGGAATAAAGAAGAAACTGAAACACACTTATCAGGCGGATGAATTGCAAAACATAACAAAGAGAAATTCGTGAAAAAAGGGAGAAAAGCAATGAGAGAAAATACCGAAGAAGTATTTAGTTACTTCTTGACTAATGCCCAAATGAAGGACGGAATTTTCAAGAACATGGACACCTTCCTTCTACAAGACACAGACCAGCCGGGTCGTGATGGCTATGTGGGCCAGCAGGCCGCTAGTACAAACAGCCAAGTTGAATAGGTAGTCAAACCACGGTACGGGTGGGGCTCGAACTCTCAGCAAGCGAGTCGTAAAACTCCAGGCCAGTGCGTAAGCCACTGGCAGTCAATATGCAGGGGTTATACCTTTGAAGAGTTTCGAGAGTTTATCTACTCTCTGAGCCCGTGCACCATGCACTCAACGTTGGGACACAATAAAAATACAACTAAATTTATAAAGAAAGACAAAATAGCGCTAGCACAGACATCCCGTAGGCCTACGAATTGGTGACATACCCTCTTTTACAAAGTAGGCAACGGATTAATGGAAAAAAAAAAGTCCACTAACACCACATTCTTTACAAAACGTCTCTGAAAGGATGCTAAGGAATAAATTTGATCCTTGGGAAAGGTAACAGCTTTAAACCTCAGCCCATATTTCTTCTGGACATGAAGATCCCACCTCTCGCAAGTATTAAACCACTATGAAACAAAAATATTTGAGCCACTGGAAAAAAATAAACACGCACATGCTGTTTTTATGGATTCCAAAGAAAAAAAACTTTTGCCAAATGTGACGGAAAAAATAGCTTATATAATGAGGTTAAAAGTTGCAAGCGAAAACATAAGACAATGCTTATTAAAATTTAAACATATGAAACAGTGATATAGTAGTAAAAAAAAAAGAGCAAAAGAAAATGGGAGTAGATTAAAAGGCTGAGGTCTGCGAGGCACTGGTCTGGCCCCTTTACTCTTTCTCCTCACAGCAGACAAAAATACAAACCACAGTTAAGTCACATCCTTTGCTGACGAGATCAAATAAGCATAAAAGTTGCCTCAGTAGAAGACATTGAAAAATCTACAATTAGAAATAAAAAAAAATCATTTGACAAAGGCGACAAGCTGCAAGTTTTTTTCATATTGGAAAGAGCAAAGAACTCAAAACACATGATATAAAATTCCGTCAGATCTTTGATATACCTTTGAAGAGTTCGAGAGTTTCACTACTCTCTGAGCCCGGCTCGTCCGGTCCTTGCCTGGTCAACCAGGCTGTTGCTGCTGGAGGCCCGCTGCCCCACATATCCATCACAGCCTGGTTGATCTGGCACCTGATGAAGATACTTGTCCAGTTTCCTCTTGAAGGCTTCTACACTTGTTCCAGCCGTGTTTCGGATATCTTCTGGTAAGATGTTGAATAGCCTGGGACCCCGGATGTTGATACAGTGTTCCCTTATTGACCCCACCGCACCCCTGCTCCTCACTGGGTTTATTTTACACTTCCTCCCATATCTCTCACTCCAGTATGTTATGGCAGTGTGCAGATTTGGGACTAGGCCCTCGAGTACTTTCCAGTTATATATTATCATGTATCTCTCTCTCCTCCGCTCCAATGAGTACATGTTCAAGACTTGAAGGCGTTCCCAGTAATTTAGGTGCTTTACTGGCTCAATGTGAGCCGTAAACGATCTGTATTTGTTCCAGCTCTGATATTTCTCCTGCTTTGAACGGGGCCGTCAGCACTGAGCAATATTCTAAGTGAGGGAGCACTAGTGATTTGAAGAGTGTCACCATCGGCATTATTTCCCTTGTTTTGAAAGTTCTCAGTACCGACCCGTCATCCTCCTGGCTGTCGTGATCTTTGTCTTTAAAAGAAAGGTTAGCTGACATAATTACTCCCAGGTCTTTTACGTGTTCATTTCGTTCTATTTGGTGACCCTCTTGAGTTTTATATATAGTGTTCCTTTTGAGTTCATTCTTTCCATACCTCAGCAGCTGAAACTTATCACCATTGAACGTCATGTTCTCCACTGCCCACTGGGAAACTCTGCTTATGTCTTCCTGTAATTTTTCAGTGTCCTCTACCGTAGTGACTTTCATGCTTATTTTAGTGTCATCTGCAAATGATGATACAAAAGTGTGCCGGGTGTTTTTAGCTATGTCTGCTATGAGGATGAGCAACAGCAGAGGTGCCAGGACAGTGCCTTGGGCCACTGAGCTTTTGACCTCGCTGATGCTGGATCTTGCTCTGTTCACTACTACTTTTTGTGTTCTGTGTGTTACGAACCCGAACATCCATCTGCCTACCTTCTCCGTAATGCCCATGGCCCTCATTTTGTGCGCTATCACTCCATGATGGCATTTGTCAAACGCCTTTGCAAAATCTGTGTAAATCACATCTGCGTTTTGGTCGTCTTCCAATCCCTCCGTAATTCTGTCATAATGGTTCAGCAGCTGTGACAGGCATTATCTCTTCATAAAACCAAGGAAGCAGGTACAAGCTTCAGGAATTTTAATGTCAGCCCACAAGATAACCTAACGTTTCGACTAAACATACACAGACAAAAAAAAATCAAAAGGTAGGTGAAATATCAGAGCTAGTACACATACAGAGATCAATCAAATATTTAAACTACTGGAAGGGCGTCATGACATTCGTTATCTACTCTCTGAAACTGATACGAGTGTGTTATCTCAGTCTATATATGGAAAATCGAAGGCGTCCTTAATTCTAAAAATAACTTTCTGGAGTGAGTGATACGAGAAATATAAAATAAACCAAGTGAAAAGCAAGTGTCATAAACAGAGAACATTGTTCCCATCCGGGGTCGAAGCATCAAACTTCTACCAGCAGATATATTGCAAAACAAAGTTAGAAGTCTTCAAGCCAGGTTGTGATGGCTAAGTAGGTCTTCAAACCAAGGGTAACTTTAGTCTGGCTTGATCAGGTAACGAGGTAAGTCTTCTCATTGATTCAGCTACAGAAGAAACCCTCTGAAAACCACTCACACGAACATTTTCATGCATACCATTCCAACCCATTGAATACACAACAAACACCCAGTTTCACTGCATAGAGTACGCAGCTGTTGAATGTCTCCCGTATTTAAAAAACTATGTAAATAAACATACAGAATAGAAATGGATTGCAGAATTAATATATGCCATGAAAAATAAAAGAAAGAAATGTGCCTCTATTGGAATATAGAAGTGATGGCGACAAAACAACGACTTTAAATTTTATGGGACTGAGAGAAAACGGAAGACATTCACTGAAACTAGAAGGGCACAAGACCATTTACAGAAGCGGTGTCAAAGGATCACGGGAAGTATTTCTTTACAAATACTTTAGTTGTCATGAGAGCTCTGAGGAAGAGGTTGTATGCAACAAATACTACCAAGTTTAAAAAAAATATATACACACGTAGTACTACTGTCTCAACATATACAATATCAGTCCACTGTTATTGTATCACCTTATCTTACCTTTTTCAGGATGGCGTTACATCTAGGGATTGCAGAGTTTACGGGATACTTCCTGTATCTAGACTGTTTCCACAGGATGTATATGACGTTAAATTTTATTTTGTAACTCGTGTTGAATATGGCGTTGTTGACCTGGACCAGAATGCATAGGCATGCTATCAATGGCTTCTTCAACGTCTAGTGGGGTCGAAATTAGGATCAGTGACATTAACACAAGCTAAAGTGTAATATACAGAGTAACATGCAAACCTCTTAACCGATGCAAACTAAGTCTTTTAGACTGTCTCTTTTCCCCTGAGAGGCAAAAATAGGCGGGATGTACCGCAAATGTCATATAATGCATTTATTATGTACCGAAGGTGCTACATAATGTGCGACATATGACGGATTTGAAGTTATGCGAGTGTGGTTCACAGATGTGACGTTTTGCATGAAACTCGCATAGGCTTCTAAAGTCCAAAAACACCGGTGCTTCCGCATATTTATAAGCTAGACTGCATTTGTTGGAGCCAATATGCAAATGGAATTGAATATTTGACGATGCAATTTTTCTCATAGGATTACGTTTTAATTGAATTTATATTCTACGTTGCCTATATAACCCAGTTCATATTTTTATATATATATATTATATATATATATATATATATATATATATATATATATATATATATATATATATATATATATATATATACACACACATACACAACACTGCGACTAGCCAAGGACAGGGTTTGGTGGTCCTGTGGGTTAGAGCGTCATGTGGTTTTCGCTCACCATGAGGCGGGCCAAAACAACATGGGTTCGAGTCCTTGGCTAGTCGCAGTATTGTTATTGATCAATAGCACTTGTTTGTGTTTGTGGTTACAATATATATATATATATATATATATATATATATATATATATATATATATATATATATATATATATATATAATCGTGCTGAATAGGTAAAACTGGTCAATTAGCAAGAATTCATTTAAAATTAAGTACTTTTTAAAATTTTCTCATACATTTAAACACATGATTTTGTACCAAAAGAACCTTAGGAAACTTACCTAACCTCATTATAACAAGCGCAATTTAATTTAGCCTAATCCAACTAAATATGTTTTGTATAGGTTTACAATAATTTAATAATAAACAAACACAATTAAATATATTTGTTCGTTAGATTCAGAATGATTTTTGCGAAATTATTGCATACACAAATTTTCGCTTGCCCTATCCGGCAAGAAGTGCGTTGTTATTTAAGCCCAAATCGCAAGTTTTACCTATTCGGCACGACTATATATATATATATATATATATATATATATATATATATATATATATATATATATATATATATATATATATATACCACCTCTAGAACTGGACTGGGGACTCTCATCCTCAGAGAAGAGGTAATGGGTAGAATGAAAGGAGGTCAAGCAGCTGGGATTGATGTGATCAATACAGAAATGTTAAAAGCAGGTGGGGATATAGCTTTGGAGTGGTTGGTGTATTTGTTCAATAAATGTATGAAAGAGGGGAAGGTACGTAGGGACTGACAGAGCCTGCATAGTTCCTTCGTATAAAGGAAAAGGGATAAAAGAATGTAAGAATTATAGGGTAATAAGCCTGTTGAGTATACCAGGTAAAGTATATGGTAGAGTTATTATTGAAAGAATTAAGGTTAAGATAGAGAGTAGGATCGTAGATGAATAAGGAGGCTTCAGGAAGGGTAGGGGACATGAAGACCAAGTGTTTACATTGAAGCATAGAAATGAACAATATTTAGATAAAGGTAAAGAGGTTTTCGTAGCATTTATGGATTTAGAAAAGTAATATGATAGGGTGCATATAGGAGCAATGTGGCAGATGTTGCAAGTGTATGGCATAAGTGGTAGATTACTTAAAGCAGTTAAGAGTTTTTATGAGGATAGTGAGGCTCAGGTAAGTGTATGTAAAAGCCTTAGACAGGGATGCGTGATGTTTAACATATTTATAGATGGGATTGTAAAAGAAGTGAATGCTGGGGTGTTGTGGAGAAGTGTGGGATTAAAAGATAAAGGATCAAATACAAAATGGGAATTGTCAAAGTTGCTTTTCGCAGATGACACGGTGCTTTTGGGAGATTCTAAAAAGTTGCAAAGGCTGGTGGATGAATTTAGTGGGTATGTAAAAGAAATAGAGAAAGGTGATGAGAGTAACAAAAAAAATTATGAGGTGAAAGATTGGATATCAGAGTGGAAGGAAGGAGTATGGAGGAAGTAAATGTGTAGAGATATCTGGAAGTGGACTTGACGGATGGATCTATGAAAGATGAGGTGAACCATAGAATTGACGAAGGAAAAAAGGTGGGTGGGGCACTGAGGCATCTGTGGAGACAAAGAAAATTACCCATGGAGGCAAAAAGGGGAACGCATCAGAGTATAGTGATACCAATAGTCTTATATGGGAGCGAAGCATGAGTTGTAAACGTTGCAGCGAGAAGGCTGGAGGCAGTGGAGATTATCTAAGAGCAATGTGTCAATGTGTGGCGTGAATATATGAAGAATTCGTATTTTGGAAAATAAGAGGTTACTGAATGTATCATCCAGAGGGCTGAGGAGGGGCTACTGATGCGGTCTGGACACTTAGAGAGATGAAGCAAAATAAGATGACTTGGAGGCGCGGTGATGAGTGTGTTTCTTCTTTTTCGGTCACCACCTTAGTGGGAAACGGTCGAAGAGTTACAAGTATGGAAGTAGAAGAGAGGAATGCAAGCGGCAGCGGCGGCCGCAATAGAAGAAGAAATAACAGCATTATAAGTAACAGCATCAGCCGGAAGAGGAATAACAGCAGAAACAGCATCGGGCAATAGCAATAACAACAAAAATAGAATAAAACGAAATTACAGCATCTGTATCAGAAGCTATAGCTGCATAACAGCAACACCAGCAAAAGCAATAGTAACAGCAGCAACAACAAAAATAGCAGTAGCAGCAGCAACAATAGCAGCAGCAACAACAAAAATAGCAGCAGCAGCAACAATAGCAGAACAAAATTAGAATTTCAGAATATATACTTTCGTTCTTTTCCTTCGAATAAATATACGACAAAAATAGCCACTTTCATTTATTTTTACTTTCACATAACTTTCACATTTTGGTTCCAATATAAATTCACAAATATCAGAGAAGTGTCTAAATTAATTTTTTTAGAAAAGGAAAAAAAAAACATTCCCAGAGCCTTCATTTTCAGGGGATTCTGTATTGGGTTTTGGCTGAGGTAAATTACCTGAACGTGCTTCACCCCTCCGGGAGGACGAGGTCCCAAGGTGAGCCTGCGACCTGTTTCCAGAGTTCTCTCAAAAGTCCTGATCAATGCCAGACTTCATTGCTGATTGTTTGGTCAAGCAGGCAGTTGCTGCCAGCGACTCGTAGGTCTATACAGCCATCGCAGTCTGGCTGATCCAGCACTAAACTGTATTTATAATGATGGACAGTAGCAGGAAGGCAATGCCAACGCACTACCAAGCCACGTAGAAAAATTAAGGTGTCACGCTGTATCGTCTACGGGTCTGGACACCGGAGGCGGGGCGATGACCCCCAGGAATCGACCACACGTTAATATGGGGTGTAAGCCGTCCCCCGGACAATTTTTAACACCCGCTGTGCCTCGTTCCTCGATCACGCGCTGGAATTCTAAGACATAACAGAGATAACACCTGTACTGGACTTAAGAAGTCTGTACAGGAGAAAATTTCGGCAATAAAGACACCCAAGTGCTACACATGTGGCTGATTCCTCAACTTGTCGGTGCTGTACATCATCAATGATACGATCCACAAGAGGACAAGGATGGGTAGGAGGTCTTGAAGAACAAGAAAACATCTGACATAACACTGTAGATGCACTCACACACAACATGCGCGCGCACACGAGTGCTAGAACACATCAAACAATACAAACTGACTATGACAGTGAAGGAAGAGGAATGCAAATCTTAGAACAAACTACAGAGACTTAATGAATTCTTTAGTCCTATTTTAACATATGCAGTGTCTGCATATATTAAAATACAACATGTTCAGCTCTGTATGACTCGAACTATGAAGAAACACTAATGAAACGCAAGCAAACGACTTTAGAAAATAAATGGATCAGGGGAAATATGATAACGACATACAATATACTCAGAGGACTAGACGGAATGGAGAGAGGCAGTTTGAACTGAGAGACAGACGCAAGAGGACATTGACAGAAGTTTACAGCTCAGATGAGCCACAGGGATTCTGGGATATATTTACATCATTAGTCTCAGGATGGCAGGAGAAAGAAATGAGCCGAATGAAATGGCGATGGACGCAAACTTTTTACAGTTTCAGTCGAAGGTACGACAGGTCCAGTGATACCAGGAACCAATAAAGCAAATGGATTAAAGGTTAAGAGGTGGGGCCACTCACAGTGGTACTTAATGCCGGTGAGTGCTACTCAGAGTACACAGAACAAGAGGACACAGATTAGGTTACACGCTCAGAGGAGTCACGGGGACGTTAAGAAGAACTTTTACAACGTAAAGTAGAATGAGCCTGTGATGTCGCTCCAACCCCACTGGAGGAGGACAATACAATAGTTCCTTGTTCCTTCATTATGGGACGGGGACGACGAACTATACACAGAAAGGGGCGAGCTTTGGCCGTGGATGGACCAACAGATGAATGGAAGATACAAGTGAACCGTAGAGGATTAACTGTAAGTGAGCCTTTCACAAGCATCTTATCTTATCTGGAGGGTATTCCGGGGATGAACGTCCCCGCGGCCCGATCCATGGCCAGGCCTCCTGATTGATCAGGGCCTGATTAACTAGGCTGTTACTGCTGGCCGCACGTAGTCCAACGTACGAACCACAGCCCAGCTGATCCGGCACAAAGTATCTGTCCAGCTTCCTCTTGAAGACAACCAGGGGTATATTGGTAACGCCCCTTATGGCTGGTGGGAGGTTGTTGAACAGTCTTGAGCCCCGGACACTTATTGTGTTCTCTCTTAGTGTGCCAGTGGCGCCCCTACTTTTCACTGGGGGTGTGTTGCATCGCCTGCCAAGTCTTTTGCTTTCGTAGGGAGTGATTTTTGTGTGCAGATTAGGGACCAGTCCCTCCAGAATTTTCCAGGTGTAGATTATGATGTATCTCTCTCGCCTGCGCTCCAGTGAGTACAAGTCAAGTGCTTCCAAGTCAAGTACATGTCAAGTGCATAGTTTGTATTCCCATTTCTCACAGTTATGTAACAGATCACTGTAATCCCCCACGATACAATTACATTATTCCTCTCTCAATAACATAGAAAAAGTGGTATTTTACTAGTAATGGTGGATTCCCCATACTTTCCTTAGTGATACGATACCAAAACTTTTGCCGATACCAATACTCAAGTTTACACCGATACCACCCAAATTATGCGATTCCCTCGTATATTTATATATCATTTTCCCCAGTATGATCCCCCCATTACAGAAAGTGCTGAAGTGAAGCCTAAGTGACAGTGTCTCTCTGGGGGGAGGGGGTGGCGAGGGATCTGGCACCCCCCCCCCTCGTATGACAAGCGTGTGGA
Organism: Cherax destructor; assembly: GCA_009830355.1. Classification (NCBI taxonomy): domain Eukaryota; kingdom Metazoa; phylum Arthropoda; class Malacostraca; order Decapoda; family Parastacidae; genus Cherax; species Cherax destructor. The sequence continues at coordinate 22,646 of WNWK01014424.1, read as the reverse complement.
AGCAAATTTCATACATGGATTCCAAAGTATAAATGGTAAGAGCACAAGAGGCTGTCATCCACCTCAACCTGTCAGATAAACGGTTAGGAGCCGGGGCCAGGAGCTTAAGCCCTACCCGCTGAAGATGAGTAACGTAAATAGTAAGGGGTGTACCAAAGTATCGGCATCGGCCTAAAACTGAATATCGGTATCGGTAAAAATTTTGGTATCGCCCCATCCTTAGGAAATACCGTTCGTATGCATACACACCACGCGCACGCGCACACGCGTACACACAAACGCGTATACACACACGCGTACACACACACACACACACACACACACGCAGCACCAGTTTGGAACCCACACCTAGCCAAGCACGTAAAGAAACTAGAGAAAGTGCAAAGGTTTGCAACAAGACTAGTCCCGGAGCTAAGGGGTATGTCCTACGAGGAGAGGTTAAGGGAAATCGACCTGACGACACTGGAGGACAGGAGAGATAGGGGGGACATGATAACGACATATAAAATACTGAGAGGAATTGACAAGGTGGACAGAGACAGAATGTTCCAGAGATGGGACACAGCAACAAGGGGACACAGTTGGAAGTTGAAGACTCAGATGAATCACATGGATGTTAGGAAGTATTTCTTCAGTCACAGAGTGGTCGGGAAGTGGAATAGTTTGGGAAGCGATGTAATGGAGGCAGGTTCCATTCATAGCTTTAAGAATAGGTATGATAAAGCTCATGGCGCAGGGAGAGTGACCCAGTAGAGGCCAGTGAAGAGGCGGGGCCAGGAGCTATGACTCGACCCCTGCAACCACAACTAGGTGAGTACACACACACACACACAACGCAAGTTTAGCCTCCTAGGTTAGAAAGAAAATATTACAGGATTAAGAAACACAGAGGAAAGTAAAGGTGTATGTATACTGAATATAAGAGAGAGAGAGAGAGAGAGAGAGAGAGAGAGAGAGAGAGAGAGAGAGAGGAGAGAGAGAGAGAGAGGAGAGAGGGGAGAGAGAGAGAGAGAGAGAGAGAGAGAGAGAGAGAGAGAGAGAGAGAGAGAGAGAGAGAGAGAGAGAGAGAGAACGAACCAACAGCCACACCAAACACGTAACTAAAAGCTCATTAAAGGATGAAACAAAATTGCGACTGCTATTTTGTTTTTAACGAGCTACCAGTGATTCAATACGACCACCAAATTCACAAATTCACCCACCCACATAATCCATCCATTATCCACACATTCAACCACCCGCCACCTATATATGGAAACAGCTATAATCAAGGCTGGAAACAACTATAATCAAGGCTGGAAACAGCTATAATCAAGGCTGGAAACAGCTATAATCAAGGCTGGAAACAGCTATAATCAAGGCTGGAAACAGCTATAATCAAGGCTGGAAACAGCTATAATCAAGGCTGGAAACAGCTATAATCAAGGATAGAAACAGCTATAATCAAGGATAGAAACAGCTATAATCAAGGATGGAAACAGCTATAATCAAGGCTGGAAACAGCTATAATCAAGGCTGGAAACAGCTATAATCATGGATGGAATCAGCTATAAGGATGGAATGAGCTATAATCAAGGATGCAATGAGCTATAATCAAGGATGGAATGAGCTATAATCAAGGATGGAATGAGCTATAATCAAGGATGGAATGAGCTATAATCAAGGATGGAATGAGCTATAATCAGCGTGCAAACATGGGTAAGAGACTGGCTCAGGGATACGAGGCTTGGCAGTTTTACCAGACACCAACAAGTATCTACACTGACCCAGCCAACCACCAATCAATGGCCGCCATTCACAATGGCACCTGGGAGACGTGTTAGAACACTAATCAAGTCTTAAGAGGATATTTTTTATGAATCACCGTTGCAGAGGAGCTTACTGCTTATTTATCCAATTATTCACCTGGTTCCCCCATCTACACAACTTTGCGATAAGATATGACCGAGTCGTCATCTTATCTATTTACACAGCTTTATGAGAAGGTATGACAGCTTATCAACCACTAATGCAACACGAATGTTACGGGACAATCTAAGGACTCGACCCCCTCACAAGAGAGTCGATGAACACACACACACACACACAGTGAAGATCAGGGTTATAACAACAGATTGGTTGAACAAGCACTCATATAGGCTGCTAGAGTAGATAAAAAAAAATCCTCGAAATCAGTCACGGGTATATCACAGGTATATGTATCACTGTCAAAGACAGGATCAAGCCTCAATTTTATGGCCAACTGAAATGCATATTGTACCGAGGACTGTACCACTGACGGTAACCTGTAGTCGACCCTCACATGGGTCAGGGGATTCACGAAATCGTAATAACAAGAGTGAGTTTTATGACTAACTCGCCACGGGTTCTAATCCCAGCTCGTTCCGTGGTTTGCTCAGGGAATCATAGCTGCTGGGACTCGGTCCCAGACCAAGCTGCCCTGTTGACGGCCTCATCAATCAGGCTTTTTGTGCACGCAGGCTGGCGCAGGCACCGCAGACCGGCTGACCAGGAACTTATCTAACGAAGGCAGCTAGGGGTTCATTGGTAATTCTACAACACGTTCTCTTGATCTCTCCCTACAACTTGTTCTTCAGTCACAGTCTGCATTTTTTTTAATGAACTCCCCTTCGTTCATTTCTACACGCTTGAAATATTGGAGAAAAATTAACATTTTTTTTTATTCTCGGTTAGGTTAACGTATATTAAATAATAAACCATTATTTATATACAATTAACCAACACAGCCAAAGCAAAAAGAAACTGTGTTGTTATACTATATGCTTAGAGTTTTTATACTCAAAGCTATAAAAAAAAAAGGCTGGAGGATGGGTTGATCTCGGAGCGGCACAAAGCACACCAAAGGTGAAGCAATGTTTAACCAATACGGATGGCCTCTCATTCAAACACCTGACATGGTGCCATGAATGGCCGATAACCAGAAAAAGCAGAGGACACATTCCAGGGCACGCGCCTGAATTCCTGCGCAGTTGGGCAAGCAATCTCTTGTCATTAGCAACTTGTGTAGCTGGCCAAGCAATCTCTATCACTAGTAACCTACTGTATGTAACAGGTCAGGCAGTCTATCATTAGCAACCGGTTCCCATCCTTCCCACACCAACACAAACTTTCCTTTATTTCCCCCAACCACACCACCAGCACCACACCACCAGCACCACACCACCAGCACCACACCACCAGCACCACACCACCAGCACCACACCACCAGCACCACACCACCAGCACCACACCACCAGCACCACACCACCAGCACCACACCACCACACCACCACACCACCAGCACCACACCACCAGCACCACAACAGCAGCACCACACCACCAGCACCACACCACCAGCACACCACCACCAGCACCACACCACCAGCACCACAACAGCAGCACCACACCACCAGCACACCACCACCAGCACCACACCACCAGCACCACACCACCAACACACCACCACCAGCACCACAACAGCAGCACAACACCACCAGCACCACACCACCAGCACCACACCACCAGCACCACACTACCAGCACCACACCACCAGCACCACACCACCAGCACCACACCACCAGCACTACACCACCAGCACCACCAGCACCACACCACCAGCACCACACCACCAGCACCACACCACCAGCACCACACCACCAGCACCACACCACCAGCACCACACCACCAGCACCACACCACCAGCACCACACCACCAGCACCACACCACCAGCACCACACCACCAGCACCACACCACCAGCACCACACCACCACCCACCACACCACCAGCACCACACCACCAGCACCACACCACCAGCACCACACCACCAGCACCACACCACCAGCACCACACCACCAGCACCACACCACCAGCACCACACCACCAGCACCACACCACCAGCACCACACCACCAGCACCACACCACCAGCACCACACCACCAGCACCACACCACCAGCACCACACCACCAGCACCACACCACCACACCACCAGCACCACACCACCAGCACCACACCACCAGCACCACACCACCAGCACCACACCACCAGCACCACACCAGTACCAAAACAATACAAGCAATATTACAGTGCCCTACACTCTACTACAATACACACCACGTACTATACACTACTATAATATACAACACGTACCATACACTACTACAATATACAACACGTACCATACACTACTACAATATACAACACGTACCATACACTACTACAATATACAACACGTACCATACACTACTATAATATACAACACGTACCATACACTACTACAATATACAACACGTACCATACACTACTACAATATACACCACGTACCATACACTACTACAATATACAACACGTACCATACACTACTACAATATACAACACGTACCATACACTACTACAATATACAACACGTACCATACACTACTATAATATACAACACGTACCATACAGTACATCCTGCTAGTGCAAGAGAAGCCAAACATCTTAACACAAATCAGAAGTAACTAATCTTCAACATATTACACACACTCATAAACTATGACAGTTTATCTACCAGCCAACAAGGCTGGTGTATACACTGCATTCACCTATATGTGGTTGCTCGTCGCTACTAGTTCACACTCTCCTGGCTTCAAAAGCCTTAAAATTACGTATGGATCCTGTCTCCACCACTTCACTCTCTACGTCGTTCCACTTCCTAACTGCTCTAAGACTGAACACATACTTCCTAATGTCTCTGACTCATCCGAGTTTCCAACTTCCAGTTGTGCCGAGCAAACTTTGATTATAGAGAATTTTCTCTGAGTAGCTTAACCTAGAGCTAAACCTTATCAGAGTAAGAGGTTTAAAGAAGTCTGACATGACATTAACACACTAGTCTTTACCACTTATAACTGACATGAGATGGAAGAACACCAACCCTCCTAGAAGTCTATCCCAGGGGCCCCCGCGGCTCTGTCCCAAGGCAAGTCTCCTGGTCGATATCTTGATTGAATATGCTGCTGGTGTTAGCAACATGTAGTCCAATTTAAGGACTACGGACATTTTTCACTTAGTCCACCACACAATTACCTACACTATAGTGTTAAACAACTTCAGTTTTTCTAAACGTCTCAAGACCTAAGTAAAGACACTAGTTGGAATAGAAAATTCAAAACAATTCACAAACATCGAAAGAACAGACAAAAAGGTGGAAATACCACAGTGAGAACTGGTCACAAGCTCCTGGTCAGTCACGCTGAAGTGCTTACCTGCAGCGAACACCAACAGCCTCATTGATCAGACTGCCAACTATGAGGCAGCGACGGTAAGGGCGATGATTCCCGGAACCATCTTCAGGTAACCTTTAGGTAGCAAAAGGAATGGAACCTGTCAAAATATCAACTTAAACATTACAAGGAGCTAGCTTTGGGCAACCCACCTGTTCAGACGTTCAATGCAACACTGGAGACAAGAACCAGAGTAATTCCTGTGTTTCTCAAAACTGGCTCACTGGTATGATATAATGGAAGCTAAATCCAAACAAGGTTTTAACAACAAATACGACACGAGAAACATCAAGTGAGCCCAGGAGCTCAAGTTCACTTAGGTAAATTAAATAAACACAGACACACACACACACAGCTGAGAGGAATACACTACGTGGAGAGATTAACATGTAATCTTGTTACAACGTACAAAATCTTGAGCAATATTACCAGGGTAGACAAGACAGGCTGCTGGAGACGACTAAGGACTAGGAAGAACACAAAGCCACAATACAGTGACTGGAATACACAAATAAGTACGACCGAAACGTCGTCGTAAGCTCTTCTCTTTTCTATGTGCGGGAATCTGTATAAGGACTAGGAACCAAGGATGCTCAAGACAAAGATGAGTCATGGGAATGTCAGAGAACGTTTTAGTTTCAGTGTTGTAGAGAAGTGTATTGAGCCACTCGTTAAGAAGTACTAGTGTGATTTTCTTCAGCCAGAGTCGGTCAAATAAACCCAACTACTCTAAAAAAAAAAAAAAAAATCTAATGTAAAAATTCTCATTTGCAGCCATAGATTAATTTTTTTATGAATTAGAATTATATCATTTTTTTTAATTCCCCACCCAAACTAACAGCAATCTAGTCTTCTTAAAATTAAAGCAACACAATTTCGCTTAATCATACCCATCATAAGTCACCCTGTACCTGAAGTTCAGACATTCTAGGTGAGTTATTGTAACATATATCTGCGCCATCGGCTTGATTAACAAAATAACTGATGTTTCATAAAGCATGACCCAAGATAGATCCCATACACAGCTCCAAGAGTAAGTATGACAATGAATGTAGGTCAAGCCAACTAAAGCGGTGGGGAGAGGCGGGGGTCAGGAGAGGTGTGTCGACCCCCAACAAGTGTGTGAGTGCTCACACAACCCCCGCAAGCAAATTGACGTAGTGAGTCAGCCACTGTTACCGCTACACACACTAAACATACAAAGCCTAGTTATTCATCATCTTCACTTCCTCCACACATCACCCACCTGCAGCAAAACCATACTGGGTGAGATAATACTGAGGTGTGTGTGTGATTCTTGACGTCTCCAAGGCAGAGGGACGGATTACCTCATCTTTTGTATATAATTCTACATTCTTCACATTTTGTCCTTGTATTGTATTGATAAAGCCACTTGTGGGCGAGACGTCTACAAATAGAGAGACCCAGATATTGCACGTGTGTCTAATTCGTATTGTATACCATTCATGTCCAAGGCTGGGATGACACACGACCCAAGTTCCTGTTCTCTGTAGCTGAGATTTTAAAAGCTTGGAACCTCATCTGGTGTTAAACATAAAGTACTTGAATAAAGAAAAGTTATACTACTGTCTAAGGTACACTCGTCAATCAAATAATTAATATGGAGTCTAACTTAGGTCTACCTAAGTTATACTCCATACCTGGCGGCCAGGTCTCAGACCAGGTATACCAGTGAACTACCTAGTCACTCAGCTGTTGATGCTTGCAGCTAGCTTCGATTACGATTATTTTTTTCCATTTATTATTTTCTGAAATGTCCATATATCCATGTATTTGCTGACTCGTTCATCTATAATTAGTTTCATGACTTTAATGTCTTGATGAAATTCTAATGTACATGCCTGCTCTTGCCCGAAGTCTTCCAGCATACCTGCAACAATGTTACCCTTGGAATACTTGTGGTGGACTGTGGTATAGGTTGTGGTGGACTGTGGTATAGGTTGTGGTGGACTGTGGTATAGGTTGTGGTGGACTGTGGTATAGGTTGTGGTGGACTGTGGTATAGGTTGTGGTGGACTGTGGTATAGGTTGTGGTGGACTGTGGTATAGGTTATGGTAGACTGTGGTATAGGTTGTGGTGGACTGTGGTATAGGTTGTGGTGGACTGTGGTATAGGTTGTGGTGGACTGTGGTATAGGTTGTGGTGGACTGTGGTATAGGTTGTGGTGGACTGTGGTATAGGTTGTGGTGGACTGTGGTATAGGTTGTGGTGGACTGTGGTATAGGTTATGGTGGACTGTGGTATAGGTTGTGGTAGACTGTGGTATAGGTTGTGGTGGACTGTGGTATAGGTTGTGGTGGACTGTGGTATAGGTTGTGGTGGACTGTGGTATAGGTTGTGGTGGACTGTGGTATAGGTTGTGGTGGACTGTGGTATAGGTTGTGGTGGACTGTGGTATAGGTTATGGTAGACTGTGGTATAGGTTGTGGTGGACTGTGGTATAGGTTGTGGTGGACTGTGGTATAGGTTGTGGTGGACTGTGGTATAGGTTGTGGTGGACTGTGGTATAGGTTATGGTAGACTGTGGTATAGGTTGTGGTGGACTGTGGTATAGGTTGTGGTGGACTGTGGTATAGGTTGTGGTGGACTGTGGTATAGGTTGTGGTGGACTGTGGTATAGGTTGTGGTGGACTGTGGTATAGGTTGTGGTGGACTGTGGTATAGGTTGTGGTGGACTGTGGTATAGGTTGTGGTGGACTGTGGTATAGGTTGTGGTGGACTGTGGTATAGGTTGTGGTGGACTGTGGTATAGGTTGTGGTGGACTGTGGTATAGGTTGTGGTGGACTGTGGTGTAGGTTGTGGTGGACTGTGGTATAGGTTGTGGTGGACTGTGGTATAGGTTGTGGTGGACTGTGGTATAGGTTGTGGTGGACTGTGGTATAGGTTGTGGTGGACTGTGGTATAGGTTGTGGTGATTAATACAAAACTCCCAGAAATTATTACGAAAGGTACCAAATACTGAGGAAGAGGAGAGAAAATAAGGAGGCATCACAGATAAGTGACCAATAAACCTGACTGAGAGATTGCAAATATTGCATAGCGGGTACAGATTTGACTGGAGGACCTAGGTAACTGTAATATACAATCCCCCACTAAACAACAGAGTGGCTGAAAAGTGAAATGACTCGGATGGAGCAGCGAAGGCAGCAAATTCACTACACAGTTTCAAGAGAAGATTTGCTACGGGCAGAATTCAGAGGCTAAAATTCAGTGAGTCTGATCAAAGTAGTTTACGAGGCGGGGGGCAGGAGCTGAGTATCGACCCTAGCAACGCAAACACACCTAGGCGAGTACAGAGGCAGGAGTAGAAGAGTACACAGCCACCACAACATGCTGGAAAAAGCAGCAAGGAAAGCAAGATTAAGAGAAAAAGTCATAGGCATCAACATCACAAAATATTACCAGAGGTACACAAAAACCAGTTAATCTCGTCATCATTCACTAGACTGGCAAACCTCAGAACAGCACTCAGGAACATATAGAATAATTTAGAACTATACACGATGCAAGACTCATTATGGAATACACAGTCAGACTGTAACCCCATCTGATCAAGCATGTGCAAAAGCAAAAGAAAATCCAAAGGCTTACAACAAGACTTTTTCCCAGAGCTGAAAGGCCTGCAATATGCAGAGAGACTCATAGAGCTCAGCCTGATGACGATGCAGGAGAGGGGAAAAATAACGGGGGTACATGATAACGATGTATAAAATTCTAAGAGGTATTAAGAGGGCAGACAGTCCGCCTGTTCAAGAGGAAGGAATCAAGAACAAGGGACCACAGAGGAAAGCTAAACATACAACTGAGCCGCAGGAATGTCATAAAGTATTCTTTTAGCCTCAGAATGGTAAAGAAAATGGAATGAGCTCGATGAGGAACTGTTATATCTGCTGTACAACTGTTGGTGGTCCTGAGGACCAGGTCTGGTCTCAGACTAAATTTTATAACGAAACTAGAGATCATCCAAAGGTTCACAACAAGACTGGTAACTGAACTGAGGAGTGTGTGTAGAATACAATAGTAAAATGTAATGTATCAATATAATAGTAAACAAATCTCGGGGAGCTAAAGCTCTTTATCGGTGTGCTGAGCAAACCTTCGGTTACAACGCTTCGCTCTAACCAATGACCTCGTAAAGCTTCACACGTAAAGATTCTGTTAATAAATGTCAGCTCTCCACACATGTATACATTTTACCATATTTGTTGGAAAGTCTTGCCATCCAACATACCCTAAGGAAGTTTCTGAGGACAATTGCCCCATGTGAATCAAAGCCTGATAAACCTGGCTGTTACTGCTGGCCGTACCCAGTCCAACGTCCGAACCACAGCCCGGCTGATCAGGAATTGATTGGAGGAACCTGTCAATTACGCTCTTGAAAACAAAAAAGTTTGTTGGTAATCCCCCCCTTATGCACTAGTAGTTGAATGTATTTAATTGCATACAACTACTCTAGACTCGTCAAAATGAGGTGAAGAGGCACTTAGAATCAGTTATAAAATAACAACAGCTGCTGCTCATAATACATAAGAAAGCTGATTATTCATGTTTATATCGATTATTCATTAACTTGCTGGATGTTTTATAATACCATTAATGTAATGAGAGAACAACTTTGTGGTGTATACTGTATCTCCAGTCCCTCTATCCCTCCCTCTCTCTCTCTCTCTCTCTCTCTCTCTCTCAAAGATTGGACACTTGACACCGGACGTGTGGGAGATAAACACAGCCACAGTGTCCCCCACCTCACCTTCACACTCCTGCACCACCTGTCTCACCTTCACACTCCTGCACCACCTGTCTCACCTTCACACTCCTGCACCACCTGTCTCACCTTCACACTCCTGCACCACCTGTCTCACCTTCACACTCCTGCACCACCTGTCTCACCTTCACACTCCTGCACCACCTGTCTCACACATCAACCAAATAACTGCTACAGCATATGGTCGCCTGGTAAACCTAAGAATAGCATTTCTACATCTGAGTAAGGAGTCATTCACAACACTGTACACAGTGTACGTCAGACCCATACCTGGAGTATGCAAAACCAGTATGGAACCCACACATGGTCAAGCACGTCAAGAAATTAGACAAAGTGCAAAGGTTTGCAACAAGACTAGTCCCGGACCTAAGGGGGTATATCTTGCGAGGAGAGGTTAAGGGAAATCGACGGGACGACACTGGAGGACAGAAGATATGGGGGCCATGATAACGACATATAAAATACTGAGAGGAATTGACACGGTGGATAGGGACAGGATGTTTTCAGAGATGGTACACAGCAACAACAGATCACAAATAGCAGCTGAAAACTCAGATGAGTCACAGGGATGTTAGGAAGTATTTCTTCAGTCATAGAGTTGTCAGGAAGTGGAACACTCTAGAGAGTAATGTAGTGGAGGCAGGATTCATACACAGCTTTAAGAAGATATACGATAAAGCTCATGGAACAGGGAGAGAATGGACCTAGTAGCGACCAGCGACGAGGCGGCACCAGGAGCTGTGAATCGACCCCTTCAACCATAAATAGGTGAGTACACACACACACCTCAACGTTTTCACGCAGGGGACGACAGATGCACTAGCATCTATGTTGTAAAAATTTAAATAACCATTCCCAAAAATAATACTGAAGACGGGACACCACGAACGAAGCTCTAACCCTGTAACTACAAATAGGCAATCACACAAGACTTGCCGAGGAATGAGGAATTTCCCGGGGTAGGATGAGACGTAATAGACGCAAATTGCACTGAGGAGGAGACAGAGTCTCCCAGCAAGCCCGAGGCGGAGAAAAAAACCCCGAAAAGGGCCTTTGTTTCAGCCGAGAATGTCGAGAAGGGGGACTAAAATTCTTGGTAAAATGCATAGCTCAGGGAAACAACAGAAAACGGGAAAATTAATCGGAGAGCTAGAAATGAATACGAAAAAAATGATGAGAAAGAGGTGACAACTGTTAGATTAAATTACCTGTGGATAATTCCGGGGGTTAGTGCCCTCCATGGCTCGTGTCACAGACCAGGCCTCCTGTTGGTGCTGGCCACACCACAGGTTCACTGTTGCGCCTCGACTGGTACACTTATTAGAGCACTCGTGACATCCCGGAGTTTTTCCTTTCCTAGCAGCAAGTAACTTCCATCTTAACATTTAGGACCAATCCCTCCAGAATTTTCGAGGCGTAAATTGCAATGTATGTCTCGAACTTACGTTCCAGGGCGAACAGTTCAAGGAAATGCAGGCATTCCCAATACTTTAGATGTAGATGAATGGTTCAGAGAACCGACAAGTATATAAGCCACCTCTACGGACATATGCAGTACATTCTACAAGATTGATGGACTGAACACATCGACTACAGGCCGAGGGACTGATTACCTCAAAACTCCTACTCTCCTTACACCTTTCTACTTTGTATTGGACTGATGAAGCCACTGTGTGGCGAAACGTTTCCTCAATAAAGATACCCAAATGTTGCATATGTGTCTAATTTGTAATACTTTAGATGCCTGACTGATATCTCTCCTGCCTTGAACGGGACACCTGATCAACCACGTCAAGAAAATGTAAAAGTACAGAGGTTTGAAATGAGGTTAACCTCAGAACTAATGCGTATTGAGCCAACTGTGTGCAATACGAGGGAAGACTAAGTGAGCTAAAGCTGATGACATTAAATGACAAAAGGACCATAGGTGACATGATAACGGCATACAAAATACTGAAAGTAATTGAGAGACTTTTATGAGAGGCAAGAAACTGGATCAAGAGGGCACAGCTGTAAATGAAAACAGATGAGTTTCCGCCTCAGAGTGGAACGATCTGGACAGCTAAGTGATAGAGGATGATGGGGCTCAAGAAGCCTAGTAGCGGCTAGCTGAGAGGCTGGGTCGGGAGCTAAGACTCACATCTTCCAAACATAAATATGCGAGTACACACTAGCTCATACCCAGTTCGTTACTAAACATGAAACAAGTGGCTGGGCTCAGGTTAGCGGATGTTTTCAAGGAGAGTTTCTAGTTTACTCGGGTGTGTTTATACTGGTGTGTGGAGGGGGGGGGAGAGAGGAGCGGGAGAGGAAAGACAGGGGAGAAAAGGGGGAGAGAGAGAGAAAAAAAAAAAGGTAAGAGTGAATGGGAGGGAGAAGAAGGGGAAGGAGGGTCTCGCTCATTTCTATTTTTCATCATCGGTCTATGAATTTACTTTGAGTTGTGAGCCAATTACATAGATAGTTTTTCGATTTGGATTTTGCATAAGTGTAGAAAATATTTAGGATTTTCCAGTTTCTTGAACGGCTTTTTTTTTTCTTTTCTGCTTCTGTACAATATAAATGTTTTAGTTTCTGTTCAATGTTGGTAATCTCAGTGCAGAACCCCCGACTCCTTGAATGCCCTCCTTCCGTGCACACGGGGAATTACCAGCAAACCTCTGGAGGTCTTCAAGAGGGAACTGGACAAGCTCCTCAAATCAATGCCTGATCAGGCCTTGATCCTCCAGGAAGCCGCGAGGGCGTTGACCTCCGGAAACGTCCTTCAGGAATGACATGATTGTTTTAAGCAATTCGGTAATCTTTTTTCTTCACCTGTATGTTCTTGTATTCTCCCATTCAATATCTGATCATATTTAATCCAGAAGATGTGTTATACAGACCTTGTTTGGCTCTGAGACATAATACTGAGTTAACTGGTAAAATAATTTACATCACTAAAAGATTACTCGTCACTATCCAGATCATAATTCCTATGAGGGGGAAAAATTAATAATTTGACTCCTGGAAAAAATAATTTGATCCCTGGAAAAAATAATAATTTGACCCTGCAAAATAATAATTTGACCCTGCAAAATAATAATTTGACCCCTGGAAAAAAATAATTTGACCCCTGAAAAAAAATAATAATTTGATCCCTGGAAAAAATAATAATTTGACCCCCAGGAAGCGTAGTGAGTGAGGCTAATTTAAATTCAGAAAATGAGACAGTTCATGTGGAACTGAAGATGACTGCGTGATAATGAACGCTATGTGAGAACACAAGAACACGCTATGTGAGAACACAAGAACACGCTATGTGAGAACACAAGTACACGCTATGTGAGAACACAAGAACACGCTATGTGAGAACACAAGTACACGCTATGTGAGAACACAAGAACACGCTATGTGAGAACACAAGTACACGCTATGTGAGAACACAGGAACACGCTATGTGAGAACACAGGAACACGCTATGTGAGAACAAAAGAACACGCTATGTGAGAACACAGGAAAATGCTATGTGAGAACACATGAATACATTATGTGACACCACAAGAACACGCTATGTGAGAAGGCAAAAACACGCTATAAAAACAAAAGAACACATTTAAAGAACACTATAGTAGGCCTATTGGCCCATGCTAGGTAGGTCCAACTGGCACCCACTTGTGTACTCGTTCAGTCTATTGTATATTTTAATCTACCCAACGTTCTTACCCCAACAACTCTACCTGGGAGTTTGTTCCGCTTATCTACAACTCTACTGCCAAACAAATACGTACTTCCCCGTAATCTTTCTAAATCTAAACTTATCCCAATTTGAATCCATTGTTGGGGGTCCTATCTTGGTTAAATATTTTCAACACGCTATTTACAACCCCTTCATTGATACTTCAATATCGTCCCTAATTCTACGCCAGAGTGCAAATTCAGTACCTTCAATCTATCCTCTTAAAAGGCTAGGCTGGGAGAAAACTACGTCCTCTAAATGCTAGACAAGCTGGAAGTACAACTCTGGCCCAGTGGTGAGTACAGTTATGTCCTCGTGGTGCTAAGAAAGCCTCGAGTACAGCTATGCACCACCACCACCTGGTGACATCTTCGAGTTTTTAACCTGACAAACCTTCGCTCCAACTAGAAATTAACCCAACCACCAACAGAAAACACACACTCCTCTAAGAAACACAAAACACGCGCACACATACCCAAGAGATAGAGTTCAACTCGTCCCAAGAGCTAGGAATCAACACCGACAGAAACTATTCATAACTTAATGTATTAAAAATAAAAGTTGCACAAGGTACAATGATACCCACGCACACTGACACGTAAACACACTGACACGTACACAATGACACGTGCACACACAGACACGTGTACACTTATTGTTTTAATTGGATGCAAAATATTTTTTTTTTACGATTATGGCGGGGACGGAGCGAGGGTGTGACGTATTGCTTGGCCCCGCTGAGTGGCACCCATGCCAGAGAACAAACATTGTGTCGCAACACTCGCCACTGTAAACAAAGTTTAAGCTGGTGCTGGCAGAGCTGTTGGCACCGGTGTGGGCTGCTGGCTGGTCACCACTACCACCACCATCACCACTGCCACCATCATCACTAACACCACCATCACCACTACCACCACCACTACCATCACCACCACTACCATCACCACTACCATCACCACCACTACCATCACCACCACTACCACCATTACCACTAACACCATCACCACCACCATCACTACCACCATCACCACCACCACTACCACCACCACCACCATCACCATCACCATTAACACCACCAGCATCACAACCACCACTACCACCATCACCACACTTGCCTCTTCATACCTCACTTCCTCTGGCCAACCACTATATTATACATTGCTATCATGCTTGCTTGGTGTAAACATGCATGCACGCACACGCACGCACGCACACACACAAGGACAGACAGACACTTCTTATCGTTCCAAGTACACGCCACCCTCGTTGTCTCTTCCCCTCCTTATTACTACAGGGAATATGGACGTGCCAAAGCCCACATACACCACACACACGACCATGAACATACAACACAAATACTATCATACCAAGTTAAAATAAACAGTATTAATTAAAACAAAATCCCATTAAGCTATTAATGTCAGAAGTGACAACCTTGTGAAAAAGAAGGAATGGGGGGGGGGAGACATGACTCTTATATACAAAATACATATATAAACTGATGGGGCAGAGAAGAATAGACTGAACTGTGAGGACCAGGAACAATGGGACACAGAAGTGGTAGAAGAATGAAATAAATGGAACTACGACGTGATGAAGAAACACTCCACATTTCAAGAACAGGGATGATTAGGCACACATTTGCACACTGACGTATCATACTGGAGAGATACGTGAGAAAATGTAAAATAAACCCAGTAAATAAAGCAGGGGCGTCGTGGACATAATAAAAGAACACTGCATCAACATCCGTGGTCTCAGACTTTTCAACATCTTACCAGAAAATTTTAGAAACACTGCCGGAACAAGTCCAGACGTCTTGGAGAAATTTTGACAATTACCTCCACCAACTGACAGATCAACCAGGCTGTGATGGATATGTGAGCCAGCGGGCCGCCAGCAGCAACTGCATGGTTGACCAGGCAAGCACCAGACAAACCTGACCCAGGGCCGGGCTGAGGGAGTAGGAAAGCTCTGGAAACCCGTGAAAGGTATAGGTTTTGCAGGTCAACATGTGAAGAGTAGTCAAGACAGAGGCTCAACTCTCCGTCAAACACAAATCAGGGAACACACTCACCAACGCGCGTGAAACACAAATCAGGGAACACACTCACCAACGCGAGTGAAACACAAATCAGGGAACACACTCACCAACGCGCGTGAAACACAAATCAGGGAACACTCACCAACGCGCGTGAAACACAAATCAGAGAACACACTAACGCGCGTGAAACACAAATCAAGGAACACACTCACCAAACGCACGTGAAAAACAAATCAGGGAACACACTCACCAACACGCGTGAAACACAAATCAGGGAACACACTCACCAACACGCGTGAAACACAAATCAGGGAACACACAAGCGCGCGTGAAACACAAATCAGGGGAACAGACTCACCAACGGGCGTGAAACACAAATCAGGGAACACACTCACCAACGCGCGTGAAACAAATCAGGGAACACTCACCAACGCGCGTGAAACACAAATCAGGGAACACACTTACCAACGGGCGTGAAACACAAATCAGGGAACTCACCAACGCGCGTGAAACACAAATCACGGAACACACTTACCAACGCGCGTGAAACACAAATCAGGGAACACATTCACCAACGCGCGTGAAACACAAATCAGGGAACACTCACCAACGCGCGTGAAACACAAATCAGGGAACACACTTACCAACGCGCGTGAAACACAAATCAGGGAACACACTCACCAACGCGCGTGAAACACAAATCAGGGAACACACTCACCAACGCGCGTGAAACACAACTCAGGGAACACACTCACCAACGCGAGTGAAACAAATCAGGGAACACACTTACCAACGCGCGTGAAACACAAATCAGGGAACACTCACCAACGCGAGTGAAACACAAATCAGGGAACACACTCACCAACGCGCGTGAAACACAAATCAGGGAACACTCACCAACGCGCGTGAAACACAAATCAGGGAACACACTTACCAACGCGAGTGAAACACAACTCAGGGAACACACTCACCAACGCGATTGAAACACAAATCAGGGAATACACTTACCAACGCGCGTGAAACACAAATCAGGGAACACTCACCAACGCGCGTGAAACACAACTCAGGGAACACACTCACCAACGCGAGTGAAACACAACTCAGGGAACACACTCACCAACGCGAGTGAAACACAAATCAGGGAACACACTTACCAACGCGCGTGAAACACAAATCAGGGAACACTCACCAACGCGAGTGAAACACAAATCAGGGAACACACTCACCAACGCGAGTGAAACACAACTCAGGGAACATACTCACCAACGCGAGTGAAACACAAATCAGGGAACACACTTACCAACGCGCGTGAAACACAAATCAGGGAACACTCACCAACGCGCGTGAAACACAAATCAGGGAACACACTCACCAACGCGAGTGAAACACAAATCAGGGAACACACCAACGCGCGTGAAACACAAATCAGGGAACACACCAACGCGAGTGAAACTCAAATCAGGGAACACACCAACGCGCGTGAAACACAAATCAGGGAACACACCAACGCGCGTGAAACACAAATCAGGGAACACACCAACGCGCGTGAAACACAAATCAGGGAACACACCAACGCGCGTGAAACACAAATCAGGGAACACACACACCAACGCGCGTGAAACACAAATCAGGGAACACACCCACCAACGCGCGTGAAACACAAATCAGGGAACACACTCACCAACGCGCGTGAAACACAAATCAGGGAACACACACACCAACGCGCGTGAAACACAAATCAGGGAACACACACACCAACGCGCGTGAAACACAAATCAGGGAACACACCCACCAACGCGCGTGAAACACAAATCAGGAACACACTCACCAACGCGCGTGAAACACAAATCAGGGAACACACTCACCAACGCGCGTGAAACACAAATCAGGGAACACACCCACCAACGCGCGTGAAACAAATCAGGGAACACACTCACCAACGCGAGTGAAACACAAATCAGGGAACACACTCACCAACGCGCGTGAAACACAAATCAGGGAACACACACACCAACGCGCGTGAAACACAAATCAGGGAACACACCCACCAACGCGCGTGAAACACAAATCAGGGAACACACTCACCAACGCGCGTGAAACACAAATCAGGGAACACACCCACCAACGCGCGTGAAACACAAATCAGGGAACACACTCACCAACGCGCGTGAAACACAAATCAGGGAACACACTCACCAACGCGCGTGAAACACAAATCAGGGAACACACCCACCAACGCGCGTGAAACACAAATCAGGGAACACACTCACCAACGCGCGTGAAACACAAATCAGGGAGCACACTCACCAACGCGCGTGAAACACAAATCAGGGAGCACACTCACCAACGCGCGTGAAACACCACAGTTTCCAGAAGCCACAATGGTAGGTGAGCTAAACTAATGAACAGTTAACAAACACTACTGAAGTTAAGTCTCCAGAGCCTCCCCCTACCTCACAAAGTTATCCCCCTCCCCCTACCCACCATCCCCCCTTCCCCAGACACTTCTCACTCCTCGCCCGTGACACCACCCCACCCTCCCCCCAACACACCAACCAATCCTTCAATGATGTGGCGGCTGTCGTGAGGATGTGACTAAACCCGAAGGGGTCATACAGCTGGAGAATGGGAGGCAACCCTTCACTGGCTTCAAGGAGCCTCGTGCTCGTGGCTGGATTTTTAGCGTCAACTCACACACTGAGGGGTCAGGGATCGATCTCGGGCACGGATGGAAACGCTGGTCATGTTTCCTTACACCTGCTGCCCCTCTTCACCTATCAGTAAGCAGGTACCTGGGTGTTAGCCGACTGTTGTGGGTGGCATCCTGGGGGGACAAGATTTACCTAAGTTGTCAGAAATGCTCTTCATAACCAGTACTGGAGTTATTATAATTATTACTATTATTTTCTTGCGGGTGATGGCGACAACAGCAACGCGAGGCATGGTGGCACAGATGACGGTTGTGGTGAGGGTGTTCACTTTCAGCGGTAGAGGAATGCACTCCAGCTCACGTTCCTTCTCACCATCACATGCTAGATGAGGGTTCACACACACCTTCACTCACACGCTAAAACTTCCACATGCACACGGAAATAAAAAGCGACCAGCTGAGAGGCGGGGCCAGGAGCTGTGATTCGACCCCTGCAACCACATATGGGTGAGTACACACACACCGTCAGTCACAGGTTAAAACATTAATGCACCCATTCAACCAAACACTGAAGCATTCAAACACACCTTCACACACTGAAACGTTCACATACATACCTTCATTCACACATTCAAACGTTCACTCCACCGAATCACTAATTACCAGTAAAGAGCTAAACAACGCGAGTCGACACAGGTGATTCCAATATTCAATAAAAGTGACAATCAGGAAGCGTCCCTAATGAATGTAACAAGCAAATTGCTTTAAAAGTTAAGAAAATAAAGTGGCCCGTTGAACACACAAAAGCCACTAAATTCAACACAAAACACCAGCGTGGATTTAGAAATGAAAAGTTGTGCCTTACAAAGCTCACAGAGACCTACAGAATGAGTCAGAAAAAAAGGGGAGGATGGACTGCATATTCCTAGACTGCGAGAATGCTGTTGATACTGTGCCACGTAAAAAACTACTAAGCGAACTGGGAAAGGCAAACCGAGGTATCAGGGAAAGTATTAGCAGGGAGAATTATTATTGTAATCATAATCAATCGCTGAACCCATAAAGGTCATACAGCATTAGCAGTGAGAAGAGAGAATATCTGTCACTATAAGCGATGAAGAATCAAGATAGGAGAGTGTAACTTGTGGAGAACCCACAAGGATTGTTCTTATTCTGTTGCTGTTCATATTTTATTTTGTTGTTGTTTGCTAGTTTCATTATGCACCTCATACCCATCCTGCGGGTGGTATTAGAAATGAGGTTACCTTACCTTGAGACGATTTCTGGGGGGTCATTAACCCCCCCTTGGCCCAATCCAAGGCGAGGCCTCACGATTGCTGGCCTGATCGATCAGGCCATTAGCGGCAACTGCCTCTAGTCCAACGTATGCACCACAGTCCACGTGGCATCAGTACCTGACTCGTACGTATCTTTGTTTGCAGATGACACGAAAATAGCGAGAGTAAGGCTGAAGGAAGACTTGGAAAGATCTCAGGAATTTAACCAGAGCAGAAGCAAAGTTATGAAGCCGAGAGTGGAGGGGATGGGAGGAAAAAGGGTGAGACCAAAGAGTACAGCCTGGAGGTAAAACAAAACAAAACAGGGAAATGGCTTAATAACTAATTGGGGTATACGGATAGACTCGTTACAAGAGTTTTAACAGTAAGAGAACACAGTTGGAAATTAGTCACGTAGACACCACAAAACCTTTCGTCCACATAAGTGTGGTAAACAAGTGGAAGGGGTTGAACCACTGTGGAAGCAGACTTAATACAAGGGTTCAAAAACGGACACGACAGTGCTAGTACACGTCAGTCGGTCGAAGGTTAAGAGGCGGGAGGAAGAGCTAGAGCTCACCTACCTACCTGCAAACTAAAATTGCGCACACAAGCTCACTCACATGCTCAAGTCATGTTCAAACCATCACACACGCTGACTCACATGCTAAAACGGCCACTCATGCTCAAATGATCCCACACTCATCCACAAGGTCATACTCGTCCACCTAGTTTATATTTCCTGCACAACTTGAAAACACGAACACTGGCATTGCAATCGTAAGGAAACCTAGATGGCAGTACAAATTACTTGCACAATAATTACAGCACATCAGAGTACAGTGTGTATTACATAAGATACAGAGTACAGTGGGTGTATTCTCCAGATATGCAGCTTCACTTGCTTAAAATATAACTTAGTGTACAGCAATATTCCAGTCTAGATACTCTAGGACAAGTTTCTTAAACAATATCATTAACGGTTTTGCATCTTTCGGTCTGAAGGTTCTTGTTATCCAACCTATCATTTTTCCCAGGTCCCTGACATTTCTCTCCGCTGTGTGTATGTAGTTTCACTGTTTCCGTACTGTTTCAGTTTATATTTCTTTAAAATGTCCATAACGGCGTAGGTGAATTTTCTTCTTGTTGAACATCGTTCTTTTTTCCTGCGGGCCACTGAAGATTATGTGCGGTGGCTTGGAGGGCTTGCTATGCCCTCTATGAAATGCCACTTTATAAATATTTTCGTATGTGTTGAGGATGATAAGAGCGCTATGGCTTCATGTCCCGTATGTGAATAAGACACACCACTGGGATGAGTACTGAGCCTTGTGAAGGGAGGTGGTAGTGGAAGAGGTGGTAGTGGTGGAAGAGGAGGTAGTGGTGGAAGAGGAGGTAGTGGTGGAAGAGGAGGTAGTGGTGGAAGAGGAGGTAGTGGTGGAAGAGGAGGTAGTGGTGGAAGAGGTGGTAGTGGTGGTGGAAGAGGTGGTGGTGAAAGAAGTGGTGGTGGTGAAAGAGGTGGTAGTGGTGGTGGTGAAAGAGGTGGTAGTGGTGGTGGTGAAAGAGGTGGTAGTGGTGGTGAAAGAGGTGGTAGTGGTGGTGGAAGAGGTGGTGGTGAAAGAGGTGGTAGTGGTGGTGGAAGAGGTGGTGGTGAAAGAGGTGGTGGTGAAAGAGGTGGTGGTGAAAGAGGTGGTGGAAGAGGTGGTGGTGAAAGAGGTGGTGGTGAAAGAGGTGGTGGTGGTGAAAGAGGTGGTAGTGGTGGTGGAAGAAGTGGTGGTGGTGAACACAATGGGTGGCGGACAATTAGTAAGTCCTTCCCAGTGTGGGAAGGTAATTGGTGCGGTGTAGGTCACCCTGCCTCAGTGGCTAACAAAGAGGGCCAACAACAACAACAACACACTCCTCCAAATAGCGAAATTCGTTTTCCAGCGCTGCAGCAGGATCCAAGTTGTGACCAAAGTGAAATATTAGTTATTTAGCCCAACCTTGCGCAAGGCAAGGTTAGCCTAAATGACTAAGACGTGTGTAACAGTTGGATTAGGCTAGATTACAATAGGTCGGGCTAGGCTAGATTTAGCTACCGTACCCTTAATTAACATATACATATGTACAAATTACTACTAACACTCCCAAATTAAATAAACGGTAGAGCTTACGTCTGGCAACATACAGGAAACATGTCGTACATATTTGGTATACAATACCAACAAGATGAAGAATTAGAAGCATGTGCAACATCTGGGTATCTTTACTGTAGACGTTTCGCCATCCAGTGGCTTTATCAATACAAATTCTAGGACATAACTGGAAGACAGAACTATTTACAAAAGATGAGGCAATCAGTCCCTCAGCCTTGATAGGCTGGGTAATAGAACCTTCAAAATAAGGGATGCCAAGCCAATGGTGATACTCTTTTTAAGTTACTTGTTCTCTCTAGGGTGGAGTGCTGTTGCACTCTTAAATATGCAGAGAACCTTCACTACTGGCGTAGATTCAGTCAAGCACCTAACTTACTGGGAACGTTCTAAATCCCTCGATCTGTACTCCTTGGGACATAGGCGAGAGAGATGCATTATAATCTACACCTGAAAGAAAAAGGCTTGGCAGACGGTGCAAAATACCCGTGAAAAGCAAGTGTGTAATGAGTACACTACGGGAAAACTCAGTAATTGTGAAGGGACCAAGACTTTTCAACGTCCTCCCTTCATACATAAGAGAAATACCAGACCCCTGGCTGTATTCAAAAAAAGAACTGGATAAGTTTCTCAAGTCAGTCCCTGATCAGCCGGCCTAACTGATTAGGCCATCGTTTGATATACCTTTGAAGAGCTTCGAGTTTCTCTACTCTCTGAGCCCGGCCATGGGCCAGGCTCGTCTGGTGCTTGCCTGGTCAACCAGGCTGTTGCTG